>VUQI01028057.1:0-10116 GCA_015106735.1 Paratilapia polleni
CCGAGCCAACTCCTGGAAAACAACCCCACACCATAATCCCCCCTCCACCAAACTTTACACTTGGCACAATGCAGTCAGACAAGTACCGTTCTCCTGGCAACCGCCAAACCCAGACTTGTCCATCGGATTGCCAGACGGAGAAGCGTGATTGGTCACTCCAGAGAACATGTCTCCACTGCTCTAGAGTCCAGTGGCGGCGTGCTTTACACCACTGCATCCGACGCTTTGCATTGCACTTGGTGATGTAAGGCTTGGATGGAGCTGCTCGGCCATGGAAACCCATTCCATGAAGCTCTCTACACACTGTTCTTGAGCTAATCTGAAGGCCACATGAAGTTTGGAGGTCTGTAGCTACTGACTCTGCAGAAATTTGGCGACCTCTACGCACTATGCGCCTCAGCATCCGCTGACCCCACTCTGTGAACAGTTGACTGTGGAATATTTAGTAGCAAGGAAATTTCACGACTGGACTTATTGCACAGGTGGCATCCTATCATGGTACCACACTGGAATTCACTGAGCTCCTGAGAGCGACACAAAAGGCAACTACAAAAGGTTTGCTCAGTGGTAATATGCAAAGTGGTAAAAGGAAGCAGCCACAATAAGTTATGACAATAAATGCCAAACACAGGAAAACCACAAAAGAAAAGAGGAACAGTGATCACAAGCAGACCTTCATAGAATCAAAATTTTACAAAATGTTTGCTTAACATTACTACAGTCCGCTACACAGCTTTAATAAACAGCTTCTTTCTCTGGTCCCTTATTCACAAGGGGTCACCACAGCAGATGGATCTGCATATTTGATTTGGCAGATCAGAGGCCTCCCGGGGGTTTGTGTGTCTTCCCGGTCTCGAACCGGGGATCTCTTATGTGTTAGGCGAGTGTGTTAACTACTATGTTATGGAGCCACCCACTATACAGCTTCAGTAATGTTGACAAATTGAACATTGGTATCTTTACAAAGAAATATTTATTGAATGGTTTTGGATTTGTTTGCATAATGACCCAAAGTGCTTGTGTTTATTTGTCCACTCTGTTTAAGTATCCAGCCAGATCTCACTGTCTGTTGTTGATTTAAAAGTTTTTTGATCAAACATTATCCCCATTTGATGGATCTTGTCTTCTGTGTGGGAAACAGTGAAAAATTCTAGGGATGCTTTCCCATTTCCAATACAATACCGGTATTTTGGCTTTGGGTATCTGCCAATACACTCCACCACATCCACACAGCCTCCTCACCTGCTTAAGCACAGTGAATTAAAGGTTTTGCCATGAAAAATTAAAACACCATTCACTTGCGCAGTGTGCAGTGGTTGAGCCAGACGGAGCACCACTGAGCTTTCTGTAGCTGGACGTGGCCTTGTTTTTATTTAGAGAGTCATATTTGTCCTTCTAAAGGGCTTTAGCTTAAGCCTTTGACCCTTACTCTGTATGTGAGAGTGAGTGGGTGAGACACAGAGAATGAAGGGACATATGTGGTTGCTGCCTCTTGCATAAGATGTTGTCTGTGGGGTTTTTTTTGTTGTTTTTGTTTTGTTTTTTTTCTTCCCTCTGTCATGGGTCATTGTGCTCCGAGATTGCAGCCTACAACCCCATTATGTCAATCTGCAATGTCAAACTCCCGCTCATTACTGTCTGGCAGCCTAAATCATCATCCTGCTAGGAGCATGCCAGATGAGTGCAGATGTTATACAACACAATGAAATTCCTGTTATACATACTGTAATCTCATTGCTGGTTTATTATTAGACATTACCTCATATCACCTCATTGCACTCGCAGCTGGGACCCTCATCAGAGGGAAGTAGTACCATAGTACAGACTTAACAACAATAGTAAACACCAAGTCTAGTATTTGATACCATTTAGAGAACTGAACTGTGTAGCGAAAAGTTAAAAAAAAGTATAAAATATATTTTAGTTGTTCTAGACTATGAAAGAAAAGACTATATACCCATAGTACTTACTTAATGACAGTTAATCCTTAATGACAATGGGGGAGAACAATATGTATTTTTAGGGTTATGAATTTGTTTTTATAAACAAAAGGTCACAATAGGTGGAAGGACAGACAGATCAAACAGTCTCAAATTCAGAGTGGTAGTACTGACATAGAAAAATGAAGACATTAGAGCCAAATACTATAAGAAACAAAATCAACAATTCTTTTAGTACAGATTCTGTTTCAGTTTCTGGTTTCAGATACCTTTCTGCTCTAAGAGTGCCAGGTCTTGCCCTGGCACACTTCCCTTTCATTCTACTCACACCACACACATATGGCCAAGAAAAGTCTACAAAAAAAGGAAAAAAATGTGGTGGACTAAAAATGCTTGGAAACACGTAATCAGAATTTCAAACCAGAAGTTTCAAATTACTGACAAACCTCTGCTTCTTCCTCTTCTTGTATGTGCAGATCATTGGATGGCCGTCTTCAGGTTTCCCACAGAAAAGGTCTGCCCCACGTCATCTACTGCCGTCTGTGGCGCTGGCCCGACCTGCAGTCCCACCATGAGCTGCGGGCGGTGGAGCTGTGCGAGTATGCCTTCCACACGAAGAAGGATGAAGTGTGTGTCAACCCATACCACTATCAGAGAGTAGAGACACCAGGTATGACTTCAAGAATTTTTACATTTTGTCCAATTTGCTCTATTGACTCTTTCAATGGGACAATCTTTCTTTTTTCCAGGGAATGTTTGTATAGCTTTATTTTTATGGGTTTATGCAACATTTTTCCTCTAATTTAGTGCACACAACTATTTGTGATCAACTGTTTGTCATTAAACTGTGTTCCAATAAATGTTTATTTTATCCACACATGAAACCGATCAGTATTGCTATATCCTAAGAAACCACCTTCTGTGTGTGTGTGTGTGTGCGTGTGTGTGCATGTCTGTCTGTCTTTATGTCCGTTACATAGTGCTACCACCAGTGCTGGTCCCCAGACACACAGAAATCCCCACTAAGTTCCCACCTCTGGATGACTACAGCCATTCAATCCCTGAAAACACCAACTTCCCCGCTGGCATTGAGCCCCAGAGCAACTATATACCAGGTACCAGCACACCTCCTAGCATGAATCACACAAAGGGCCAGCTTATGGTTTATGGTCTGTGAGAACTAGTTTGTAAAATGTGCTGTTTATACCTTACTGAAGGGTTTGGTGAAAACTGACTGTCGTAGAGGAGGAGGAGGCAGAGGAGTCATATTGTAAAAGTATTTTAAAAGAAATTAGTTGTCTGACATATAAAAACGTCATAAAAAAATACAGCCCTTTGAACAGACCTACCTAGTCTGTGATCGCAAGGGTGTGTGATTACCAGGTAGTGAGTTAGTATGTATTAAACTAGCTTTAGTATCAGATTCTCTTTTTACATTGTGAATTGCATGGCTCAACCCACTCATTCACTCATTGACTACAACCTACTCCCTATGTAGGAAGTTCCATGTAGGTGACTATATGGCAAACTCATTTGGACGCTGCTCGGGTCATTTTCTCTGTGCCGTTAATTGTGTTATGCTGTAAAATAATTAAAACATAGCAGGCCAACTTCAGCTAAAGAAATAAATCTGATATGTGGTTTTGTAATAATTATACTGAGCGTATTTACTCAAATTATAAAATGCAAGTACTTTTGGGCTGTTTATGTTGTGATGCGCTGCTCTCATTCCTCATCTCCGTTTGTCATATTTCCTTAAATGCAATATCGGATGGTATAGCTACAATGCATGCTTAGTGACTAGCAACCAAGTCAATGCGAGACACATGGAACAAACAAGTGAGTGTGTGTGTGTCTTTGTGTGTGTCAGAAACGCCACCACCAGGCTACCTCAGTGAGGATGGAGAGACCACCGATCATCAGATGACCCACAGCATGGACACAAGCTCCCCAAACCTGTCACCTAACCCAGTTTCACCCAACCACAGTAACTTAGGTAAGAACTGTGTGTCTGTGTGTGTGTGCATAAGTGTCTGTTTGTGTAGTTTTCTGTCTGCCTGCCTTCATTTGCAGACATTTTCAGTGGCGTATCTCCCCAGTGGGAATTCTCTGTTTGATTTAACTCATTTCTGTAAGAGGAAACCAGATGATGAAAGAAGCTTTTGTGTTCCCTGCTCACCATGTGAACTTTTGAGCAGGTCAAGACACCATGCAGCCCACACTAACATCAATAACAATATCCTACGTTTATTCTATCAGGACGGAAAAGCACCAGGAGGCTTGGCTGGAACGCAATTGGTGAAATAATAAAGCGACATCAGTTTCATTTGGCAGTGCTGTCCAGTTGTGTTCTGGACTTCAAAGCAAAGTACAAAATGTTTCAGCTGGTACAGTGGCTGTGTTGAGGGGAGAAAGAGCAGATTACCAGAACCAGTTGAATTTACTGAAAACTACCATGGGCAAGTCTGTACTTTGACCATTTGGGCTCCTTAATCCCGCAAGTGAGGGTTGAGTTTCCACATTTTGTCTGGTAAAAGCTTCTGGGAAGCAGTGTATGGGTTTGACATTTTGTGACGCAAGCTCTCCCTATGTTTTTGTAGTGTTTTTTTTTCTCTGTCTACAGCTGCCTTGGCCCCTTTTCTCCCTATATTTGCTTCTTCTTTATTATCATTGCTCTTAATGTCTGTTTCCTCTACCATGGATTTGGTTTTCTGGCCATTAATTCTGTGTTTTTGTGTTGGTGTTCACCTAGCTCTGACTTTAGGCTCCTGTTAACCCTTTATTTTCCTGTAAAATTTTAAACACTGAATTTATTTAATTGGTCTGCACATTTCCATCTATACTAGCAACAGTGTTGTACTCCATTCTTTCATTTTTGTGTTCTTTCTCTGTCTCAGACCTCCAGCCAGTGACATACTGTGAGCCAGCCTTCTGGTGCTCTATTTCTTACTATGAGCTGAACCAGCGAGTCGGAGAGACCTTCCACGCCTCACAGCCCTCGCTGACGGTGGATGGCTTTACGGACCCCTCCAACTCAGAACGATTCTGCCTGGGCCTTCTGTCAAATGTCAACCGCAACGCAGCTGTGGAGCTAACACGCAGACACATTGGTAGGACTTTGGACTCCAGTCAGATAATGCATTTATCATCACAGAACACTCTTTTACCCACTTGACCTCTTGAAAGTCTGTTGGCTAATTAACAAACATAATTAAAAATTGTGTTATACCTATTCCAAATAAGACATTGTACTTGTAATTACTGCTCTTGCTGACTTTGTTTTGGCTCTCTGCTGTTCTCTCTTTATTTTCCTCAAGGTCGTGGTGTAAGGCTGTATTACATCGGAGGAGAAGTATTTGCCGAGTGTCTCAGCGACAGCGCGATCTTTGTCCAGAGCCCCAACTGTAATCAGCGTTATGGTTGGCACCCTGCCACAGTCTGCAAGATCCCTCCAGGTGTGTGTCCAGTGTACACAGACAGAGAGACAAAACTGGAAGCAATGGGAGACATACAGATGAGGACAGAGGACAGAAAAGAGAGAGAGACAAATGGGTAGGAAGGGAGAAACGGAGTGAGAGAGGTAGATGAAGGTCCACTTATCACAGGGTTGGCAGTTTGATCCCCAGCACCTTTTGTTGGTATGCCAAGGTGTCCTTGAGCTAGACACTTACTCTGCTTTCAATGCATTCAATGCAGTGTGTGTGTGTGTGTAAATGGGTGAATGTAAATCATTTTGGGATAGGAGTACTATATAATTGTATTCCATTTTCCAAAGACATGCAGAAGCCAACATACACAAAAACAAATTGATTGATGATTCAGAAACGATTCACTGTGGCTGAATCATCAAATGAGGCCACAACACATCCCTTACTGCACCACCAGTCTGTCGATGTCTTCTTTGGCTAAACTGTGGTCTGGTTAAAAATAAAGTTTTTTTCCTTTCCACAGTGGTCTGTTTACTTTTACCACATGATAGTTTTGGAGCGTTACAAGATTTCCCCGAGCACATTTGTAAATGTTAACAATTTGTTGTCTGAAGCAAGATGTTTATACGGTCACTCTGGCATTTAGTTGAGTCAGTAAGGCTTTCAAACACGCACTGCTTTAGTTTAACTGGTTTCTTGTTTGAATGAGCATCCAAGTCACTGCAATCTGATTAGATGGGACCAAGAAATATATTCCTATACCTTCAACACAAGTCTGAGTTGAATCCCAGATTAGATTATAATGTTAATGTGATTCCTCTCATATCATTTGTGAGGAGGGGAAAAAAAGGTTTAGTAATATTTGTAGAATCCCAGTGCCATTTAGACTAGATTTCACCTTCACCTTTAGTTGTGACCTGATTTTTGATTGTCTTGCTCCTCTAATGGTACTGTCCTGGTTTGTTGTTCTCATCAGGGTGTAACCTAAAGATCTTCAACAACCAGGAGTTTGCCGCCCTGCTTGCACAGTCAGTCAACCAGGGCTTTGAGGCTGTGTACCAGCTCACCAGAATGTGCACCATCCGCATGAGCTTTGTGAAGGGCTGGGGAGCCGAGTACAGGTAAGCTGCAGCTTTGAGTTAATGTTAGCCGCTCTCTTATTTCCTGTTTCCTGCAACTGTGTAACGACTGCCATGCATACATAAAGTCTATACGAGGTCTGTATGTAAACTCAGACAATAGAAACAGACTGTGAATCACATCCCACAATCCAACCGCCCCCGCTCACAGGCATCTGCTCACACTCTGGTGAATCCGGTTGATGACGTCACAGAGCCCTTGTCAATAGAAACGGGTCCCAGTTGGCAAACCAGACTATTTTTAAACAAACACACATGTGCTGTGTCAAAAAGAGATGTCAGACTTTCCCTGTTCCATTCCCTCCCCATTTTCCACACAGCCTGACTCACTGATAGTAAGAAAAAAGAGATGGAATTAAAGGCGACCAGATGATTGGCTGAAAGTTGGCTGTGCTCAGGAGGTTTCCACAAGGGAGAAGCCTTTGTGCTGTGAGTGACTGCTCAGCAGTTTCGTCCAGACCAGATGCTGACATGTGGAGACACTTAAAAACAGGATTCAGGTTACTGGAGCAGCCAGGCCCTCCTCCTTCTCTACCTCCACCTTCACCTCACTCTCACTACCTGTTTCCTATTGTTGGGTTATCATTTTAACTCTTTAGATACACTCTTGTAAAAGAGAGTTTTAAGCTCAAGAGTCTTATTTTTCCTTGTTTAAATAAAGGTTAAATAAATAAAAATTAGTCCCTTATGTCTCTTCTCTTCTAGCTGCTGTGGGAAAAGCATTAAAGGACAAGGTTTTTTTTATAGTGCTTCTTTGTCTTTTGCAAGATTAAAAAAAAAAAAAAAAACTTTTAAGAAAGTAAAGCTTAAGAAACCTTGCATCAGTTTTTTCTTATTCAAAAGTATAGAACTTTTGCTTATGAAACATTTCTTATTTTCTGTTGCAGCATATCTTCAAAATGTCCTTTTCTCTTAAACCTTATTTGAACTGTAGAGATTCATGAAGTATTTATTGTTGAATAGAAGTAAGAATAAATATTTGAAAAAGTGAAAATCAATAGACGAGGGTGTTGGCTTTTCAATTTAGCACACTAGGTTTATTGAATTCTGTCTTTACTGGCACAGTGTGTTAAAGGTGTTGGAAGTATAACTCAGAGAAGCTGTGAAAGCAATCTGCAGTTCATTTTCTGGGGCCAGTTTCCTGTGTCTGCCTTATATCAGCGCTGTGATGAAAGTAGAGAAGTGTGACTTTGCTAAAGCTCAACTTTGCAAGTTTGCTCACACTCTTAACAGCTGTGTCTGTTTACTTTACATCCCTTTGTGCTGTCTTTGTGTCTCTCCCAGGCGACAAACGGTGACCAGCACCCCCTGCTGGATCGAGCTGCACCTGAACGGCCCCCTGCAGTGGCTGGACAAGGTGCTCACACAAATGGGCTCCCCAAGCATCCGCTGCTCCAGCGTCTCTTAGGGAGACCCTTCAACTACTCATTTCCTGTCAGTGACTAAAAACACACAGACTGCACGCGGACAAGAACGGCCACACAAGTACTGAAAGATGACGAGCCCCCTCATTCAGCCACTGTTACTTTGTTCTTCCTCCCCACCAGCTGTCAGTAGCACTTTTTATGTACATGTTATGTGTTTCAAAAGGGGACAAGTGCATTAAAACAGTTCAATGTTAGAAGGATCTCCACATTGCGTCCAGAGTTTGATGGCAGTGTTTATCTTTGGCGCTTAAAGGACAGAGAAACTGTTGCAGTGGTTTCTTCCTGCCTGTTCAATTTGTTTAAACATCACTCTTATGATTTTTACATGTTTTGTACAGATGTTAAAGCAAACAGCAGATTTTAAAAAAAAAACTGATTTAATTTTTTAAGCATTAAAAAATTAAATCAAAAAATAATCAAATCAAAAAATAAAAAATTGGGGCGGCTGTGGCTCAGGAGGTAGAGCGAGTCGTCTACTAATCGGAAGGTCAGTGGTTCGATTCCTGGCTCCCCTAGTCTGCATGCCGAAGTATCCTTGGGCAAGATACTGAACCCCACGTTGCCCCCGATGCATTCATCGGAGTGTGAGTGTGTGTGAATGTTAGTAAGCACTTATGTGTAGATAAAAGTGCTGTATGAATGTATGTGTGACTGGGTGAATGTGGCCTGTAGTGTAAAGCGCTTTGAGTACACAGAAACTGAGTAGAAAAGCGCTATATAAGTACCAGTCCATTTACCATTAATCTTGAATTTATAAAGCATGTGTGAGATCACGTAAAATGCATTTTACATGATTTTGTTTCTGTGTTTGGGCATTTGGTAGTTTATGAAGACATTTTCAAATGTGACCCAGTGAGACGCATTGAAAATGAGTTCTATAATGGGAATGGTCAACCATCATTTGTAAACACAGTGTGAAGGAATAGGAATATTTGTTTAGGTTTTCAGACTGTCATTTTTAAGCTGCCAGTGCTCCTCTGACTGGGTGACTAACAGGATGTTTCAGCTGCACGGTCAAGCTTCAAACAGAAACAAAAGAGAAAGCAAAGCATCAGTCGAACCTGCGGTTAAACTTATTCCCCCGCCGATGGTTCTTAATCAAATGTTGATTTTAACCATTGCCCAGATTGCTGAGAAAGCAGTTGGATGCTTGAGGAAGTAAAGCAGACAGTAATTACATCTCTTTAGATCCTTATGTATGGAATCATTCAGGATGATGCACTTTTATAAAATATTGATACTCCTATAAAGTGATGTTGCAACAGCTGTAGTTGTCCTTGTCAGTGAAATGTGTCCTAATTTCAGGAAGCTTTGCCGATTTATATTGTAGTGTGTAACATATACGGACTTGAAAACATCTCACATACTGTACATTTCTGCATGGTTAAAGGGGACCTGTCATGCTCATTTTTGGCTCTTGTGTTTTTATTGTTCAGAGGTCAAAATAATTCTCATTCATCTCACACTGAACCTTGGTGCAGCAGCTAATTGGTTCATCCTTTGTCTGGAACAAACGTTCTGATTGGCTGCCCTTAGCAAACAGAAGGTTTGAACAGCAGGTGGGTGGAGCTTCAGAGCTGTGTGCTTGAGATGACCATATTAGGGATATCTGCTTTCACTGGCATCATACGAAGCTGAAATAACTGTCTGAAATGGAGTGTTTAGAGCAGTCTGAAGCCTGATCTTTTGGCTCACAGGGCGTACTTGTACATAGGCTGACAATAGAATCTGAAGCAGTGGCCATGTTTAATAACAGCATACAGCACTGTAAATGTGTATATATGACATAATGGGTCCCCTTTGAATTGCAAGTTGAACACACTTGTGTGTGATATGAGTACTCTGCAGAAGGCTGTGAAGTGTATGGAGAGCAAAGGGATGCCTTTGCTTTTGTCAATATTCTCTCTCAGCTATGCATGACATTGGTCTTGTATTTAGCCATGCCGACTTTGTGCACTCAGGACCATAAAAGAAGGAAAAAACATGAATAACATACAGAAACCAATGAAAAGGACAGATGCTGACTTTGGAGACTTTTCAGTCTATTTTGCTACCAGTTAGTTTTGTAGGACAACACGGTGATAACTTTGTCCGCTCCAAGTGTTTTTGCATGACAGAAAATACTGGGCATACTAACCTTGAATTTTTTTTTTTTTTTTTTTTTTTTTTTACTTGTGGTGTT
>VUQI01028058.1:0-15133 GCA_015106735.1 Paratilapia polleni
TCCCCCCCTTTTTTCCCCCTTTTTTTTTGTTTTTTTTTTTTTTCCCCCCCCCCCCCCCCCCCCCCCCCCCCCCCCCCAATTCTCCCTCTCTCTCTTTTTCTTTGGGAAAATGATGCATCCTACTTTCCTCCTGCCTTTTGGGATCATGCTGAAAGGCAGGCAGTGCTGTCTTAAATCTCTAGTTGTCCTCATAGAGTATATAATCCTCTTGATGTTCTGCCTCTGTTGTTGCACACTCAAAAGGGAGGCACAATGTTAGAACATCCATACTGTATGTATGTGCTGCACAAAGTATTTAAGAACAAAAAGATGCAGCAAAAAACTAGAACTGTACAGCTGTAGAGAGCAATGTACAGGTGTATAAAATTATGTTTAGGCTTCACTGAATTGTGTGCACGAATGGCAACCCATGCTTTGTATTGCATCTGTGCCTTGTGTCTTCACATGGGAACCACCATTCAAAACAATCGCACTCAAATACCAAGAAGCAGTTCTGTGAAACAAAAACTGAAACATTTTCATACAGTAACTGTTCATACAAAAGGCCTTCTCACTATATTCTGATTTTATCCTGTATCTTTCCACTAATCTGCTACTTATTCGCTCAACCAGAGTGACCCTCATTTCTCCTTGCATAAAAATCATGTCTTACTGTAGCGGAGGAAGAAATTGAATTTTTATAGATACAGATTAATATACCGTAGCTGAGCTGTCAGCTGCAGGAATTGGAAAAAAGATGAAAAGAAGTGGAGGGAAATCCTGCATAAACTACTGCAGAATTTTCCAAAGAATTCTCCTCAGGGGCTTACAACAACGTTACTTCAGTGCTGTGTGAACACAGAAAAAAAAAACTTACTACATGACTTAATAGTAAATCTGGGAAAGACAGAAACTCATACATTCAAATGCAAAATTTTGCAAGACATTTAAAAGAGAGTGTATGACAAAACTTCAGAGATAATTTTTGAGTATTTTCAAAAAAGCCAAAGTGGAGCAGCCACCTTTTTGGATGTAAACAGGAAGTTATCCCTTCAGGGTAGAGCTGTAACAACAGCTAAAGATGAAAGTGTGACTGGTCCTTAAAAGTTGGGATATTGAAGATGGAGTGGTTTGCCTAGGCTTATGTGGCAACAGATATGTCAGATATATTGGACAAGAGGCGAGAGGAGAGAGATGACAGGGAGAGAAAAAAGGGAGGAGTAAAGTTAGGAAGAAGGAGGGGGTGAGAGGAATCCAGAACTGAGAGCGTGAGACGGACTGAGAGATGGATGGGAGGACAAAAATAGCCCTGTGTGGCCATGCTGTTCACTTTCATTTTCCATGTCCCAGTATCCAATTTACAGCCACACACACACACACACACACACACACACACACACACACACACATATTCACTCATTTTCACGCATCTCCCTCTAATGTCTTCCACATACACCCCAAATTACTGTCTCTCTCTCTCTGTCACAAAACACACACAGATCCACTTACAAACACACCATCCCTTTTACAGTTGTGATAAAACTGGTCTTTCCCCACATTTTTTTTTTTTACACCTCCACACTGGCCCTTTTTCTCAGTCCCATTCCCACCTCCATCCTGTATGTATTTCAACAGATGGTAAGTTGTACCTAGCCATGCACTTGGGAAAAGAAGTATAGTGGAACACACACATGCACATTCACGGACGCTGACTGTAGCTGGTAGAACTCCCCAGGGTGCTGTCCTCTAGCTGTGCCATGAGATTTAGAGCTGCTCATTCCATTTAAAGGGGACAAGAGTTAGAGTGATGGACAGTAAGGGGCTGAGGGGAGATATAGTGAGTAAATGAGACAGCATCTTAGAGATAAAGGCTGAGATGAAGGGAAGGAAAGTTGGAGGAGGAAATAGAAAAGGGGAGGACAATTTGCATACATGTGGTGTTCATTCTTTTGAGGCTCATAGTGAGACACTTAGTATTACAGCTGATCTTCAAAGACCCATCGTGTACACAAGCATGTATGTGCATACAGTGTAGGTTTGTGTGTTCTTGCACATGAGCGGGTATGTGTGTCATTTTAGCTGAAGATAAATTCCTCATGCTTCCACTGTCTTCTTATCAATTTCCTCCATCTTGCTAGAGAGGGAATGCACTTCTATAAAAAAGTACCCTTCAAATTCTGAGCCAGAAAGGAGGCTAATCACACATGAGCTATAAAACAATGTTATCTGTCTGTTTTGCCTGTTTTGGCAAACTGAATGGATGCACTGGTGTGCACATGATGCACACTAGTGCTTTCTGTTTTGGGGTTCCTGTGTTCATGTGATGATCCGTTAATGAAAACACAGGGTATCATTTTGGAGGAGGCATTCAGCTTCCCCAGCATGATTTAATATGCCCACCAGTTGCAGCTAATGACCTGAGTAAGATCGGCAACACGAAAATAATCCACTGAACACACAAGCTGCAGAAAAAGTGCTGTTGGGAGATCTATACAGGGAGAGACACAACTGCTGACAAAGACCTAAAAACAGAGAGGAGGTAAGAGGAGAAAAACTGCGCAGAGACAGTGGGAAGTGGTGCAGAAAAATGTTTATCACAATTAGAGAAAGATTTTTACAGAGAGATGAAAAATCAACACCTAGCTATGAATTCCCCATATAAAAGTACATCGTTGGATGATTAAAACATTACCAAATTCAGAGGGCAATCTAGACAGACAGATAAAACATGACCAATGACCTGTCCCACTTCTATGCAGTGCAGCAGGGTGCTGGGCAGCTGGACAACAGAACAGTATCAGAGTACAAATAAGTCTGAGTGGCTGAATCAAAATTAGACATTTAAACAACAGAAATCTTGCAGGGTGGCCAGTGTTAAGCATTTCAGTCTGATTAGAACAATGAAGATGAGAACAGTTAAACATTTTGACTCAAAAGAAAATCATTACCTGCATATGGCAAGAGCAACTTAGAGACTAGGTTAGCATGGCATAAAGGCTGGAAACAATGGGAAACATGTAGGTCTGCTCACTTCATTAAAACAAACAAAAAATTTAACACAGCATGCTATAAGCCGTGAGCAGAAAGTTACAGTCTTTTTTTGTGAATGTTGAGTATCGAATTATTTGTCTAAACTTGGCAACTGCCTCCATGCAGGAAACTGTGGATGCGCCATCAAAGCATGTGCCTGTCAATCTATTCAAGCTGTTATTATTCCCAGGGTGTCAAACACTTCTGCGTTCTCGAAGCCACTGGCATTTTTAACAAACACAAGGCATCCTTGGCACAGATGGAGTCACGCACAGGCCACAGCAATATTGGAAATAGAGAGCAAACTCTCCTTTTCAACAAAGACCGAGAAAGACAGGTTAAAGAGGCAGGTTGCAGTGACGGTGGAGTAAATTTCAAGACTGTTAACTGCGAGTGAAACAAAGTTTCATCTTTAAATATCCTAAAATCTTAAAATATGTTTGCACATTAAAAAAAATTCTGCCCCATGATACCTAGTGCAATAAAATGTGTTGCCAAGGGTCCTGATCAAGTATCTATTTGTGAAATGACAACTAAGCAAAAATAGCTTTTTCTTTTGGTAAGTAGAGATGAAGAGACAGAGTCCGAGAGGATACTTATTAGAGTGGCAGATGGAGAATTAGGGAAGAAACATTGAAAGTGGACAAACAGAAAGATACAGATGAAGAGAACGATGATGTTCAGCACAAAGGCAGAAAAGACAGAAAGCACTCTGTTCTCGCTGATGAAAGCATTTTGTTAAAATTGTCTTCCTGTCAAAATAATTGTATTATCTTTGAACACTTCTCATAAATAAAGATGTTTTATTACCTATTCTTCATTTGGCTGTCACACCGCAGCTCAGCTCTCCAACACAACAGTCAAGGTGCTAGATATGCTCTCTTTTCATTGAAAACAGATAATATTGGCCACACCGTATCACTGTGTAAAGATTTTTTAAAGTATTTTCTTCAATAAAAATCTTCACAATGATGAATGTGTACTCCAAAAAAAAATCACCATATGTGCAGGAAAGTCTAAAACAAAGGAATAAAAACTAAAAAACTCTTTCTGTTTTTATTTGATATCTTAAAATGATAAAGGCCAAATTACTGTAACTGTTTATGCAAGAGATATTACTGTGTGCAGCTGAGAAAAATATCAAATCACCAATATGCACAGTGTGAAAACAATAACATTCAATCCTCTCGGTCTGTTGCCTTTGTATGATAAATGGCACCTCAATTTCAGCAACCAGGCAGGTTGGCTGTGAAAAATAATAACTCTCTATCAAGTTTTTGAGTTTTGACCTGAATGAATGAGCAATGCACACTAATATTCCCCAGTAAAGCAAGGGTTTGCATTGCCTGTATAATAGGTTGTAATCTTAAGAACATGACTCAGCCTTTCATATACACACAAAGATACACGCCACAATTACCAAGGCTGTATCAATTATTCATAGACTACCACATGCTCAGACATGCACAGACAGCTATGCCTACGCGTCCATTCCCCTGAGTTTACTGGAGGTTTAAACAGGTGACACTGTCAGTGCAGACTTTAATAAGGCCATGTGTGTAACTCACACACATTGAAACTGACACTGAAAGTCCCAATCCACATTATTTATATTTTAAACACACCAAGCACAAACAGAGATTAGCTCACTGCATCTCTACTCTACACAATCACATTATATAAATCTAACTAAAGGAATGGGACATTTTTTTTGTATGTAAATGTGTCATAGTTACAAAAAAAAATCCAAACATTTAGTTCTGAGCATTAATTTAGTAACAAACCTTTTATCTTTGAGGTTTGGCTCAGGGTATCGTGATCCCTGGGACCTGGACACAGGGTTTTGAGTTTTCTGGAGTTTGATGGGGGTTCGTGGTTTCTGTTTGAGTTTTGTTCCTTTTAAGTTTTGAAAATTAGTTAGCCAATGTTTATACTGCTCCTTGTGTTTTGCTTATTTTTTATACCTCTCCTGTGTCCTTTGTTTAGTCTCTTCTTTGAGCTTTGTAATTTTTGGCTGTCTTTTGAAATTTTCTCCTTGGTTCCTTATGTGCTTAGTTGTTCACTTTTATAGTTGTAACCTTGAGTCTTTCAGTTCTTAGTATTGAGTATTGAGGTCAGTAATTTAGTATTTATGAGTCTGCATTTTGCTTAGTTTCCCGCAGTATTTTGTCCCCAGCCTTTCTGTGTTAATCTTTGTTCTAGCAGAAGGGTTTTGCCTTTGTTTTCATTTTGTACTCTCAATGAATATAATCTAGGTTGAGTTTCTCCTTAGGTTTTCTGTTCCTAGAGTTTGGATTTCTGTTTTGATTTTCATCCTTAGTGATTGTGAGCCCCTTAGCTGTTATAGTAGTTTAGTTCTAGTATTGTTACCTAGTTAGTTTTCTCTGTGTTCCCTTTCTGTCCCTCCATCTGTCTCATCTGTGTCTGTCTTTGTTTAGTTTTCCTCCTGTTTCCACTTCCCTTGTGTATATACTGCCTCTGTCTTCCTTTGTCATTTGTCATGTCATATACTTAACTGTGTGTTCCTTGCTTCCCCTGAGTTTCCTGAACTCACATTCCTTGTGATTTTATGATTTTTGGATTTCCTAGCCTTGCTCCTTATATTTTCTTGGGTTTGGATTTTGTATTCTTTTTGACTTCTCAGCATTAAATGCTGACTTTGTGTTAGTACTTTCACTTCCTGCATCCTGCTCTTGGGTCCTTAAAATAAACTACCGTTCACACAGCTGATTGTGACACAGGGACTAAACAGTCAAGATATAATTGTCGAAATAGTTGATAATTCGTGTTAAAAATGGTTAAGTTAGAATTTATGTTAATAATGTGGCCCTAGTGAATAGCATTTACTGCAGTGAATAAAAAGTCAAATAAAATGTGGCCAAGATTTGGACTGTGTGCCTGCAATGTTACAGATTTGAGTGTGACATGCTGAGCTGTCCATGGTGCTGATTTTAAAACTTGGGCTAATCTGGCTGAATGTCACTGCACTGTGAAAGTAGCACTGATTGTCTGGCTTCAATTCAACCTGCACAACACTTGATTGATTACACACACTTGAGTAACATTATGGGTGAAGCTCTCAGATGATTATAGAGGTTCTAATTTTAGTTTAATTTTTCCATCCTGCCCTCACACCTCAGCATGCCATTTCACGATCCTAACAGTCTTGGCAATTATGTGAGCGAGTGCGAAAATTTAAATGTATTGATTATTTATTGATTCACTGCTGACCTATTGATACACTAGCTACTGACTGCAACTCACAACCTCCTCCCCCACTAGCATCCGTGCATACAGGCATATCCAGTAATCCACTAAAAACAAACACACCTTGTTAAAGTGATTTATCACACTGGTTTTGCATGCTGGCAGCTGACAGCTTTGAGGGGGGCAATCCACACAAATCACACAAAGCCATTTTACTGCAGTGTTAAAGAAAACAATAAGGTACCACCACTTAGTAAATTTGAGTTTGATGTTTACTCCAACACCCAATAATAAATGTGTACATATTACCAATTTTTCTTTGACTTTGGCAGCCACAGCAAACTCAGTGCTGAGTGGAAGCAAGGGACAGACATACAACATGCAATGGGCAAGTTTTTTTTTTCTTTAAGTTATAATTATGATATAAATGCTGATTGCATAAAGTAGTGGCTATAGAATAATGACACCTGAGCTTTACTCAGGTAACAGGTAGAAAAAGTAGATGGTGGAACAAAAGGAGCAATTGTGGAAGCGTTGCAAA
The DNA here is from genome assembly GCA_015106735.1 of Paratilapia polleni. Taxonomy (NCBI): domain Eukaryota; kingdom Metazoa; phylum Chordata; class Actinopteri; order Cichliformes; family Cichlidae; genus Paratilapia; species Paratilapia polleni. The sequence continues at coordinate 6,758 of VUQI01028058.1, forward strand.
GCAAAAGATCAACAGTCCCACTGTAGGAAAAGGTAAAGAAGGCGAAGAAGCAAAGCGACAGAAACCGAAAGTAAAACAAGAGAGAACCTTGAAACATTCAATTGACATTATTTCCACTACATCAATAAGCAACAAAGCATGTCAGTTTCTTAGTCCAAACCAAGCAGGTGGTGGGTAGGCGATGACTACTGGTGGAAAATGATCCACTCTTGATGACCGAGGTACAGGGGGAGGGATGTGTCTACTGCCACTTTAATGATAAAGGTAATACTGCCACTCTCTATTTTATTGGAAAATTAGGAAAAATCAGAAGCCAGAATGGCGTCAAACCAATTAATTGCTAAGAAAGACAAATAATAATAATAATGGGCTATCTTATAAGCTCTGAAGGAGTCGGTAGTTTATTTTTTTATTGTATTTGCACAGAGTTAGACTTGCTTTTTTTTTCCATTTCCTGTTGTTACAACTGTAATCTAAGCTGTTGTGCTACTGGCCCTAATTTCATACTTATTGGGCAGATGTAGTAGTGGTATATAGTATATCTTCTTCTCCAACTCCTGGCAAAGGGTAAAAAGCAACTTTTCTATTACATTTATCTGTTCTTTAATAAATAATTTACTAGAAAGAATAAATACAAATTCTTGCCAGCAGAAATGTTGCTGTGTTAGTAATGTTGTAAATTCAATTCCCCTTCTCCCTGGTTTCTCTCTCCATCTCTAAATACTGTGGAGAAACCTGCAGCTGCATAACATGTTTGTGCTGCAAAATACATGGACGAACCAACCTAATGTACACATAAGGGCAGAGTACAGTGTCACACTTTCTAACCCAAAAATGTTCACAAAGCATACCTGGAGGATTCATGACATACTGTCCTTATACATAATTAAATAGCCCCCCCACCACTTTCATATATTCCCCCATGTAAGCTTACAGGCCAAAGGTCAATGTTTCAAGTTCATAACTCTACTGCTAGTGTTAAAGTGTGAGCTGTGAATACATATGATTTGCATTTGCGTGTGTGTGTGTGTGTGTGTGTGTGTGTGTGTGTGTGTGTGTATGTGTGTGTGTCAGTGATGTTTGTTCACTAGCACGTGAGAATTTTTAACAGTAAAAGCTGGAGGTGGTTTACCAAATTATACATTTATTCTGAAACTGCAGGTCCTTTCAGTGTCAAATCTCATACATTATTCAGCAGCTGACTGGTAGGTAGACTCGTGTACTATCTGCTGTATTTATTCAGGACAAATGCATTTTTTTTTTTTTTTAAAAAGAATGCAAAAAGCGTGACAACACATTGTTTCCTCAAGCTGGTTTTTTATGTTTAAAGATCCAAATATTTTAGAAAGCATAAAAATACAAATTTACCAACAGCTTGTTTAACTTCCTGTGATGCTGTGTGGAAGCGTGCCAAATAGGAAATATACTCTTTGTGAGCCTGAATAAAAGGAATGAGGTGTTAATTGGCAGCTTATGTTCTCGTTTTGGCTCATTAAGAAGATAATGTTTTAATTGAAATCTTACAACTGCAGCATTTGCTCGGTAATTGAGACATAAACAAGCGCAAGCTTTGAGACATCCTGCATTTCTGAGGTCTGTTTACACCAGAAGAACAAAAGTGAGAAAAAGTGGAAAGGACCCTCCCTTAGGCGTGTGTGACAACATGTTGTATCCTCCAGTTTCATTCAACACTCAAGTAGCATTTCTTCAACACACTGGGATCTGTCAGTATGTGTGGAAGTAAAAAGGAAAAGGAGTTTGGTGAATTTGGGAGTAAGAAGACTGACCTCAAATGCACTGCAAAAGATAAGTAAACAGCATACAGGGATAGTGGCACCTAGTTCTTTGTACTGAGCACATACTGAAATCCCTTGGCTTTAAAGCACTTGTGAAAATACAGTTTTTATATTTAGTTGAGCCAACTAATTTGACTACATTTGTAATAACTTCTTTGATTTGTGACACAGTTTTCATCTATGCAAAAAAGATAATGTCATTATGTTTACCTGCACAAAGACAAAGACAAACAGCAAATTATGATTTGGCTTTTTTAAAATTCATGTTATCCACACTTTCTCAGTTTAAATAAACCTGTTAACAACAAACATGCACACAAAAATCCTGATGTAATGTACACATTATCAGTGTCATTACCCATGAAAAATTTAATCAGATAATCAAAGTTTGGTAATTGGAAGAATCCCTGCTGTCCCAATCTGTATGATTTATCAGAATATGTAAATGAGGCACAACGTGTGTTATACCGAGGGAGTCTGACGCAAAGACTCAGATCAGTCAGTAAAAATTCAGTTTAAACACAGTTTAGCAGCTCTAACCATCATCTCACACTTGAAAGAGACATTAGATTTTTAAAATTTCCCACTCCACACACACACACACACACACACACACACACTCACACACACACACACCTCTTTAATACACTAAAAGGGTGCATGTGTGGGTAAGAGGGTGCTTGATATATAATTCATTTAAAAGAGCTAATGATCAGTTAGTTTCACAATAATATTTGTGCTGAGATTTATCTCCCTTACTGTATTTACTGTAGATACAAAAATTGGTGGTGCCACCTATGGGTGACAGAATGTACTCTTCTCCTTGGCTATATATATATACTGTATGTTATACAGTAGGTGTCAAATTCAAATTAACGCTAGGTTGTTTTGTTTTTAAATATTATTTTTACTGTTTAAAAGATGAACTCCCAAACATAGCCACTCCTCACAGCTAAACTAGATGCACTGCAACAGTGTACCTTTTTATGTAACAGATTTATTTTTAGCAATAGAGAGATATATTTATTTTTTTTTAGCAGCACATTCCATCCCCCATTTATTTTGCATAAGATGGAGTGCTATCTATGCTTTATGATTATGGGAAGCCATGGAATAAAAAGGGAAGAGGCAGAAAAAGAGAGAAGAGACAGTGACAAAAAGAGAATGAGGCAAAGAAAGATGATGAAAGAGAGAAAGAAAAGACACTACAGAAAATTTATGCGAGGATGAGGCGATCACTGAAAACTGACAACTTCATGAAGAGAACTATTTACTGCATGCTGCATTTTCTTTATGTCTTACACACTGTCTAATAATCTAAGAGGGTGAGGAAATATGACGCAAAAGTTATCTTAAAACTAAGAGGGAAGAGCTTGTTATACATCATATGATGATCAAAAGGAACATACAAAGAAGATAAAGGCTGTGGTGATAAAAAGCCAAAGAATAGACAAAGGTACACATGTGAAACGAACTGAATTGAATTAAATATTAAAGTCACACAGAACATGAAACAAGATTTTCCAGTTCCAATTCTCTGTCCAATATTATCTTCCTCTTTCACACTTCATCCTACCAAGTTTCCACAAAATCCCAGGCTTACACATACAAAAATTCAGTGTTGCAAAAATGTGATTGTTTCAAGAAGGAAACCAAAGCTCTGACAGTGACAAACATTTTATGAAATTAGTATTACAAACCATATTCGGCATAAACCACTTTCATATCAGTCCACCCCTATGAAAGAGCAAGTTTCATAGGGGCAACAACCTATGCTTTGTTTAACTCTTTGTTTCCACATCAGACCATAAAAGAAACACAAGCTAGAGGTGTGTCAGCAGGTTAGACTTGTTGTATGTGTTTTTATAAGAAATTACATGGCATTGCATCACTGGTGAAGAGACAGATATGGTGATAGGTCTTACGTGATGTAGACTTGCTTTGGGAGTTGTATTTGTAAAATCAAACTAAAACGCAGAGAGAAAACAACACTTTGTTTTGATTGTTTTAAAAACTTCTGGTTTCATTTCTTGGGGCGGCTGTGGCTCAGGAGGTAGAGCGGGTTGTCTACTAATCGGAAGGTCAGTGGTTTGATCCCTGGCTTCCCTAGTCTGCATGTCGAAGTGTCCTTGGGCAAGATATTGCCCCCGATGCATTCATCGGAGTGTGTGTGTGTGAATGTTAGCTAAGCACTTAAGTACAGATAAAAGTGCTGTATGAATGGGGGTATGACTGGGTGAACGTGGCATGTATGAAGCACCTTGAGTACTCAGAACTGAGTAGAAAAGTGCTATATAAGTACCAGTCCATTTACCATTCATACAATCATACACTGAACTGTGAAGGAGAGAGGGAAGCTTCAGATTAACAAAAACATGTCCAAGATCTAAAGGCCACCCAGGGAGCAAATCCTCCACCATGGTCAATGGCCTTTTTTGCAGATTTAAAATAAAATCCAACTCTGAACAGACCACATTATTCACACAGTTCAATCATATGCTCAGATACCAGCACTAGAACCTGCTGCAATGTCAACTGTGCCTGTAGCACCACATTATAATTGCAAATACTTAAAGAGCATGTGCTAAGATGCACAAACCTATGAACAAACACCAACATGTCCAAACATCTGCCTATTTCATCTTGGAGACATCTCTGACAGTCTGTAAAAATTGTAGTAACACACATATGCACTTAAGTATGCATTTAGCAGCAGGGGGCAGGTCAGTTAGAGGGACCTGGAAGGAAAGTGCTTTTCAGGCAGAAATTTCCAACAATAATGACAGGTTATTGGGTTAATTTCATACTGACAGCCTGATGTCTCCCTAGGAGGAGGATTCACATAAAGTAAACAGTTGCAGGAGCTGCAGGAACCATAATCCTCTGTAGTAGAGCTTCATCCATCGTGCCAATACAGGTGAGGCTCAAGGTTCAGCTGTTTCTGTTGATGCCTTTAAACTTAACCTAAAAAAAAAAAAAAATCAGCTGCTCAAAAGCAGCACTATTTATAGGAATCATCGCAAAGCAAAGATCCACCCTAATGGAAATGCAATTTTTAAAAATATTTAAGAAATAATTTTTGAGTGAGGATCTCCTGAACATAGCAGGTATGGGGGAAATGATGCTGTCAGTCATGGAGCTTCTTTGTAAACATAAAACATTTATAAAAGATATAGCCACCATGACATCAACTATTGGTTTGTAGATTACAGTTTTGAAGCTGTGAGTAAGGCATTTTGCATTTAATCTTGGTTTGATTTGATTTGAAAACAGACCTTATGGGTGGATACGACTGAGAACTCGAGGACTCCAAAGCATACCCTGCTTTCTCATCTATTTTATGCTAAATATAAACATCCATCCATCCATCCATTTTCTTCTGCTTATCCTATTCAGGGTCACGGGTGGGGGCTGGAGCCTATCCCACCTTAAATGTAAACAGAATTTGAAAAATTAATATCATGCTGTATTAAAAAAAAGATCTGAAACTTAATTCTGAGACCATAAAATCATCTGGAAACTCTTAACTGAGGTCACAAATCAAGTAAGAAATCTTCCTCAAAGATTTGTATACTCAGACTTCTTCTTGTAACCAGAAGAGTGCCCCTGCTGGTCATTAGAAAGAGTGCAGGTTTAAGGCACATCTACATAGGCTACACTTCTTACACTCGGATCTTCTACATACAGTCTACATTCATGAAGATAAAAATACTCAATGCACTTACTCAATGCACAAAATTCAAAAAGTCTCATTTGATGATATCTTCTAGTACAGTCAGATCAATTTGTTTTTTTTTTAACCCAGAAGTAAAACTCTTGAGATTAAAAATCTCTTTTTCAAGAGTCTCCTAGGTCAAGATAGGCAGCATTTGCCTCACGTGTTTTGTTTTTCCAATGTTAGGAGAAATCAGAGGTCCCAGAGAAAACCCACGCAACCACAGGGAGAATGTGCGAACTCCATACAGAAGGGCTCGAACTGGTTTTGAACCCAGGGCCCCTGTTGCTGTGAGGCAACAGTGCTGAGCACTGAATAACCACACTGTTGTATCAAATTAATTTGTATGAATTCACTGAAACCTTAAGCAGTGTTTTGAAGTATTTTTCTTAAGTCTCTTCACTCACACAAATGCTTCATTCCTGACATAAAAATTGCCTAAAAAATTATCATGCACGTTCCACAGCACATGTTAACACAGACACACACACACACCGACACACAAGAACAGTCCCAATGCACATTCAATCAAGGACTGCAATGATACTCCTTTAACCAGGCTATACAAATGCAAATGCCTATGTGAGCCTATACACTCTGGTTGTGTGGTTCAACATCACAGCAAGAGTGTTCTGTGAGGCACTTTGATAAAGCTAGATCAAAGGACATTGAAGAAGAGGCATTCAAGACCTCTGACAATAGACCTTCTTACAGAGTGCCTGTAACTGGCTTATGAAAGCACATAAATGCAAAAACACTTAGGTTAGGCTACAAATGTCTGTAAGTAACCATTATAAAGACTGTACTGTAGATTTGCAGAGGTTACAAATCACAAATGCAACCACACATGCTCAGAGACACAGATTCATTTACACTTTTTCACAAATAAACCAACTAAACCTGGTTAATTCTAACTTCTTTGTAAAAAGGTACACAGCAGAATTCATTTTAACAACGGTCTTCTGTTGTCACTTCTTTCCTAAAGCTCCTCAGCTTTAAGAAAGCTTTCTTTTCCCTTCTCACATTTCCTTTTCTCACTCACTTTATGTCGACATTTCATGCTTCCACCTTCACCCTCTGTGTAACCCTCTTGCTATTTTAAGATCGGATCCCTGTAATCTACATTCACTCTCTGATGTCTTTCCATCTCTCTCCTTTTCTTTTCTGCTCTCAAAAAAATTGCATTTTCTTTTCATCACACTTTCACTGTCACCCCTTCTTCAATTTCTCTATCCCACTATCTAAGTGTATCTCTGTAGCATCATGCTCCTGCTTTTCCCCATCTCCATTTTTATCCTCCACTCTTTGCGCATCCACTTTGCACATCCATCTACTTCCAAAACCTTTAAGCTTCCCTCTGAGAGTGTTACGCTTGCAGCTTTGCCACACTTCTCTTAATTTTTAACAACATTATCCCCTCTATTACTTCTTAATGACTACATTGCATCCACTGATTTATGCACCAACGAAAGCATAGCGGCTTCTTCAGCATTCATTTTGTATCCTCACACCTCTTTCTACTTATGTTCTTTTGGAAAGCACCAGCATAGCAGGAGGGATGCCTGACATATTTAATAAAATCTCCCTGGGCATCTATTTATTTATTTTTTATTTTATTTTATTTCCAATCTCTTCTCTCCTGTGTTCTTTTACCTTTAGCAGGCGTACAGATGGCAGGAAGGCTGCATGGCACAGTTTTCTGATGGTCCAGTTCAGTGGCCGTGGTGCATCCAGCTGGTTCATGGTGTCCACTTTTCACGGTTCAGCCACTGGTGCCCGGCAGTTTTTCCCGGCACCAGGATCAATGTTGCCCCACTAGGGGGACAAAAATGGGAGAGGGTCTCCAACTCCAACTGCCGAAAAGCACGCAAGTCCCAGGGCATGACCCTTGACGGACAACCATCAGCCACTAACCCCAACCACCGTCACCATCACCTTGAAGCCTTTACTTCCACAAGCACATGTAGCTCTCACCTGAGCAGCTTTCTGCCCCTTTTCTCCTCCCTTCCTGCCCTCTTCTCCTCTCCAGCTCACACAGATCCAAAGAATCCAAGGTAAGTAAAAACCTGGAGCACCATGAGCATCTAATTCCTCTTCCACCAGTAGCTGAAGTGCACTCAGCTCTGGCGCGAAAAAAATCAGACTGTAGAGTATTTTCCCAAACAACAGAGCAGAGCGCAGCAATGCACAACAGGGATAAGAGCGGACAGGGTGAGAGAGATGCAGGTAGAGAAAGAGAAAAAAAGAAAGAGAATGAGGAAAGATGGAGATGTGGGCAGAGGAAAGACGAGGAGTGCAGTGCAGTACAGCACTGAGGAAAGAGGAGAGGAAAAGAGATTCGCAGAGCGCATAAAAGGAGCAGCCTGACAGGCAGTGACTTAGATTTGAGGCTGCATGCACACTACTGTCTCCAAGATGAAAACAGAGAGAATGGAAGAGAGAGAGCGATAGAGGGAAAGAGAGAGACAAAGAGAGGGAGAGAGACAAAGGGAAAAACCAAATAAGATGCAATAAAACTGATGAACAAGATGAAATTGAAACTATGGAGATAGAAGGGGGTGCCATGCAAGAGAAGAAGATTGGTTCTGTGCATGTGAAAAAAAGGAGGAAGGATGGAGAGACAGAGAGAGAGAAGGCAAGATGGAGAAAATGGGAAGAGAGGGAACTGTATGGTGGTCAAAGGGAAATGGATGAAGCGAAGTCAAAGCTGTGCCTTGTAGAGTGAATTCAAATGGAGCTTGAAGATGGAAGCACACTGAACAACTTGGTGCTGTGGCTATGGAGAGCAGTACGACCTACTTACAAATTTGCATGTCAGACATCACATTTATGTAAAAAAAAAAAAAAAAAAAAAAAAAACAAAAA
>VUQI01028059.1:0-10068 GCA_015106735.1 Paratilapia polleni
TTTCTTAACATAGTAAAAAATGTTGTGCTTGGTTGGCAAAAAGAAATAAAGAAAAAACAATGATGCATGTTGAATTGAAGTAACCAAGCTTGGATGTGTTTGTACAACAAGCTTTTAGTAGAAACAAACTCAAGGGGGCACAGTAAAAACACCCTTGGGCACATGCTGACTAGACACTATATCCTTAAAGTCCAGTTTCTAAGTGTGCGTTTTGTTTTTCCTTCTCTTTGAGCCACCGTCATTCATAAATAGCATCTTAATGATGATGAGTTTAGTTAGCCATGACTGGCTGGAATTGCTGGTTAGAATACTGCATGTTGCTCAGACTGAAGTTGAGGCCATCCATAAGAGACTTGTCATTGAGGCTTCCATAGGCTGCAAACATGTCAAAGGCATTGTTGTACTGCAGTGGGCCGAGCCCCAGGGAGCCCTCCCCGGGGAATACGGCTCCGGGGCTGGACTGGCCCTGGAGGCTGGGGAACACAAACTCCTTGGCGTTGGGAGAGAGAGCAGAGGCTTTCTGCTGCTGCTGCTGCTGACTCAGGCCGAGCCCGTACAGTGAGTGCATGGAGGTGGAGATGGCTTTCTGCTTCAGTAGGGTGTTGACATTCAGACCCAGGTTGTTGGTGGGGGAGGTGCGGGCCACCTTGCTGCTACTGCCGCTGTTGCTGTTGTTGCTGCGGCCGCTGCTCTTCATCTTAGTGGAGCCAAATTTGGTAGCGGCGAAGGTGGCAGTGGTAAAGGTTAAGGGTTGGGTGGAGCGTGGCATGAAGGATGGGCTCACAGCAGCGGACTGCCCGAAAGGAGGGGAGGGGGAGCTGGACTCTGAAGAAGCCCCGACAGGGTCACTGATTGGCATGAAGACCTGGGCCTCGGGATTAAAACTGTTCTTGATTTCCTTGTCCAACTCAGACCCATTCTCATTGTTATCATCCACATATAGCACCTTAACCGGTCCCTTTTCCCCAATCTGGTAGGAAACCTCAAAGGGGTCAATCCACACGCTAAGGTCCTGAGGGAGATTATTCCGGACGTCTTCGATGTCCAGCCCACTCTCTTTGGCTGCCTGCTCCACCACAGGGTCCACCTTCTCCCCTACATGGATGCACCTGAACCCCGACCCTTTGTATGGCTTATCCGGATACCAGTGGCCTTCATATTTTTTCTTCAGCTGCCTCTCGAGCTCTTCGCCGAAGATATTCACCCGTCTTCGAGGGAGTTTGTTGTATAAATAGGAAATAATAAAGTTGAGTGCTACTTGAATTTCAAGCTGCATAGCTGCTTTCAGTGGCGAGTGGGATTCTTTTACGGTCACAGGGTTGCTTTTTTTTTTCTGAGCTTTGCAAAAAAGAAAAATGAAAAAAAAAAAAAAAAAAAAAAAAAAGACCTCCAAGGCAGCAGTGATCAGTGTAATGAAAAAACTCTCAGTGCGTGTTGCCGAATCGAATATCCGTCCTGCAGCAGAGTTGGGTCCAGGATCCTGAAAAGGAAAGAAAGTGGGGGGACGCATTACAGACATGTAGCTGCTGACAACATAACCCCGGAAAAACAACCCAATTATCAATTTAGCCCTCTTTAAAAATCAATGGCATTTATTCACCATCCACTTCAACCCCCTCTCTACACAGCTGTGCTGCATCTCAGCTGTACAATAACAGCTATAAATAAACACAGGCAACTGACTCGGAGACGGTGTCAGCAGCGTGTGTTCCCCAGCGGTCTAGTGTGTCAGATAAACGCACCAGTGGTTGACCTCTGCAGAGGGCGGTGGATGTGATGGCAGGTGTCAATAGTCACAGGGATTTTCGATCGCCTCGAATTTGCACTCGACATGTTTATACAGAACTCCTGCCATCTTTAGTGAGATAAGGTTTATTTTAAATAATCCAGCCGGGCTATTCCACCCCCCTCCCCGCTACAGTAGATAGAGGAGCACGTACACGCTTACGAGGAGAATTGCTGTTACATAATCATCATTCAAAGTCTAGCCACGGCCATAAAGCCCTTTATACGACAGAGCAAGAGACGTTCGCTCAATTACGTGACGACACCAGCATTGTACACACAAAACTACTCGCTTTCTCACCGCGGTCCGCTCTGTTTCTGCTGTCCACCTACCATTAGCTGGCCAACTTAATGATGGGTGTGAACTGAAATGTGGCAAGCAAGCTAGCTATCAAGAAGACAGATAGTGTTAATGTTTAGCTCGCCCAGCTGGTTATCAGCGTTACCTCGCTGTGACATCGCTTGTGCCAAGCATTAAGATATACGCACACTGAAAGCCGATGGTCAAAGCCAGCTGTTAACGGCAGCGTAAGAGGGAAAACTGGCTTTTTAACCGGACTGACAGCCACCTTGGTGGGTAGCAAGCTGTATAGCATTTTAATTAGCTAGGTGGCTACAGCCTGAGTAGTCGACAAAAATACTTTCGTTTAATAACACCGCTGACCGCGACAGTTAGAAAACCAATAAGGAATATCAGAGGAAGGATGCACGGTTGTGTCGGGGTCCGAGATATTAATGCTAGGGTGACGTTATGTTAATGTTTACTTACATGGAAATTCACAGCAGGTCCTTCTTGCACGAGCCAGAGTCCGCTCCAGGAAACGTTAGAATTACACAGCCTCTGGTGTCACTTTCTAAAGGAGATAGAAAATGTTGTTGCCGACGTTATAGTGCTCCAGGCGATTTTGCTTCTGTGGGGTTATAGTTGAATTCCGATTCGCAGGCTACCAATCTTACTCCCCACAGCCTGGGAGTTTTTACAACTCTGCCCTTTAAAACTTGGGCTGGTTTGTTTTTATAGTAGTCCTCCGCCACGGACATAGAGTGGGTGGTGATGCGGCTCAAAGAGGTCAACACCCAGTAACTCGTTTCTATTGGCCGAGCGCTCCTTCGTCACGAACAACCACCTCAGCTACAGCTGTGATTGGATGATTTTGTGCTCAATCAAACACAGGGTTCTATTTACAGTAGTGGTTTGCCTTTCATGTGTTATGGACTACTTGATCTGAAAAGGTTTTAGCTATAATACAATTTGAAACCTATGGGGAGGAATATGGTTTCTGAAACAATATTAAAAAAGACATAACACCTGCATGGTTGAAGGGTAAAGAACTGACATGTCTGTATATGTCTGTTTTACGTTATATGTCTTCTTGAGGGTCCTCTATCTTAGAGGTTTGCTCGGTTGTGCATAAAACATAAGGCTGCTTACATCTATTATGATTATCATTTCTAATACTCAGTATAGTTATTGCTGACAGCGAGGAACAAGGCTGAAACGAGAGCACACTTGGCACCACTCCTCCCACTACAGGGTTAAAGGGAGCTAGGATAGCCACTGTGGCGGAGGGACACACCTGTCACTGGTTGTGTTCCATGCTCCTCACCAATGACATTTTGATGTTCCTTGAGCCAGCTGTGGCTGAGAGTCTATCTTGCTAAACAGTATTCCCTTACTATTATATAGCACAATTTAAACAAAACAGATCTCCTCTTATAATTGTAAATACTTCTACCCCTCTGTACCTGTGATAAAATTCCCTTCATTATAAGGTCTGTGGATTGTGTTAAATAGTTACACAATGGATCCTGGCTGCTCTCTGGTGCCTACGTGCAGGCTACTTGTTTTTAGCAGCTGTGCAGTGCAGGGCTTAAGCTCTCTCCCCTGTCAGGCCCAAGGTGTTTGACGCCACAGCCTGGCTCTTACCTAACATGGGCTCCCGCACTCCCGTGTTTGCACAATAAATACAATAAATACAATGAATTATACAGCTGTGAGGGAAGTGGTGGGGCAGAAGAGGAGGAGGGAGAGAGGACAGACTGTTCTTTAGAAAGAGTTGGGGGTGGGGGGGTGGCTGAGAAACAAAAGTATCTCTTCCTGACTCGGAAAAAAAAAAAAAAAATCCAACTCAGTGCTGTATGCCATGTAGTGTTAAATTTGAAAGCTGATTTATAGGAGAGCTGCCAGCTACTTACAGGTTCTCTAGAGGGAACAGCAGGGAAGTCAGTATAATTTCAGAGGCGTTTACGATCGATCTGAATCAATAATAATTCATTTAGATAGTCTGTTGTTCAAGTCATGTACCATACTAAATCATATAGCAGAAAAAAATACTCCTTCCCTGCTAAAAAGTACATATATATATATATATACATTACTCATTTTGGAAAATAGCCAAATAGACTCATCACTAGTGAGAAAATGTCCTTTCAGAGGTTGCATGGAGTACAAAGAGGAGAGAAGCAGTCGATCTTTTAAAGTCTTTTAAAGTGTATTTTTGTATTGCAGATTAGTCAATTTCTTACTCAGGACTCATCCCTACAAAAAAAAAAAAGCTTAAAAATGATGTATAAATTAACCCAAATGTGTGCACTCAGAGGTTAATTGTGGTTTATCAACAGGACGGTTGATGTTTAGCCCAGCGCCACATCCCAGCACCATAAACAATGCTATAAAATGCAGTCAGATCATAGCCAGAGGGCTGCAGGATGCTGCGGGCACAATGGAGAGTTCTTCCAGTCTCCAGATTGAGACTCAGCAGGGGTGAGAGATGAGCCCCCACCCACCAACGAGGAGCATGTGTGATGGATGACCCGACCACAAACTAAACACACCGTTGGGGCTTTGGAGACACACCAAGGCCACCAGAGCAGGGCAAGCTTTTTTCTTTTTGGCCTCCCGTTCTGAAAGCACAGGAAATTTGTGACTATGACCAAATGTTCAGGTTGTTGTTTCAATTTGCACTCAGCTGCATCACTCCTCAGCAAGAAATACGTGTCTCCAGCGCCGTACCAAATACAATGAGCGGGTCCACAATCATTCTGCCTATCCTCCCACTGTGTATACTCGGTACACAAGTGTTAGTTTTGGCGGTGGACAGGTGGAATAATAGCCCCACACCGTGCTTAACAATGACTTATTTGTTATTCTCCACCAGAGTATGGATCTGCAGCTCAGGGAAAGTTTCCTCCTGTTGTTGCAAGTCTGTCTGGCTGGAACCCGGAGGTAAACACAGCTAATGAAGTGAGATGTTTTAGCACGATTCATGCAAATTTTTTAAAGTGAAGTCGGTCCACATCAACATTTTTCACCCCCTCTCTTCACAAAGCTGTGAAATCTTTTCCTCCCCTCTCTGGCTTTGTAGCTGCACACAAGTCGAATTCCCAGATGCGGTCAATGGATTTTAATTTGATATGTGTAACCTCATAGGATTTATATCCAAGATGAAATGAAATATAACATTAGACAATACGAATATGTGCCACTCTTATCTTGCCACTCTTTGCTTTCTTAGTGCCAAGATAAGAGTGGGAAAAAAAATGCTCCAAAGACAGACGTTTTATATGGAAAGAAAGTGGGTTTTGGCACATTAAATTAATAGAACTGGCACAAAAGCAGTACTCATGTGAACATGCTGTATAATGAAAGCTGCCACAGACTGCATTCATTTCTTTTGGATATTTGACTAACACTGAGATGGCATGGATAGGTTTATTAGATCCCGTTCTTACCAGCAGACTTCAAAGCTCAAACGCTATTCGGAACAATGATTTACTCTTTCATGCCTCACATGAGGGCTTCCTTTGTATCTTGATTTCAGATTTTTTTACCTGGGAAAAAAGTGACTTTTTTTTTATTACCCCTTTCAATTTCAGGTTATGGAACCTCATGTAGCTTTTTTTTTTTTTTTTAGCAGGTTGTGTCTTTCCTCAGAAGATGAAAAGGTATAACTTAAAATACAAGCCAAAAGTAAATAGGCTGCTGTAACAAACTACCAACTCTTAGGTTTAGTTCTTGATTAAACACTGTGCCTCAGATTCACTTGTCTTCATTTCTTTTTATTTCAGTATTTTCTGACCTTCTGCTAACAGCAGCATAAATCTTTATGTATAGTGTAAACAGGAACAGCAACCAAAGCAGTTTTTTTTTATTTTTTATTAAAGCAGCTGTAATCAATATTTTTATGTTAACAGTGGATTACTTCGGTCTGTGTGTGTGAAAGGTGTCACATGATAACCCCCGCAGACAATTAGTGAGTAACTCTGCAGTGCTCTTCAGTTATACAGAGCACTGTGGCATCTTTTAGCTTAGTATTTTGGTTTTACCGCTGTACTGTTAAGGTTTACTCTCACTGTCTTCTTCAGCGTGATTTCTGGCCAGAGGCAGGCAGCTGTATGACATGAAAAAGCTTTGCTGAGCTGTACTTTGTGATACCCACCCAATACCAAACATTTGACAGAAAAAGTTAGCAACTAGTTAGTTAAAAAAAAAAAAAAAAAATCAGTTCCTTTTAAGGTATTTAGTACTTTTGGGGTCATGTCCACCCTTTATGCCAAGTTTGGGAATAGAGTAGTTAGTGGAAACAGAACCTGATATGTTGCAAGTACATGGTCCAATATGTCCCTGCAATGCTGCTTTTTGCCTCTAAAGGACCGGTGTGTTGGATTTAGTTTCATCATGCAGTGAAGTTGTAGCCATATGAAAAACTAAACTATCCATCCATCCATTTTCTTAACTGCCCATCCAATTCAGGGTCGCAGAGGTCCTGGAGCCTATCCCAGCTGTCATAGGAGAAGAGGCAGATACACCCTGGACAGGTTGCCAGTCTATCGCAGCAAACCAAACTAATGTTTGATTTGTACCTCATGGGGAAGATACACTGCAAACTTAGCTCCCACTGTGAATATAAAGGACCCATTCTAAAGTAATGGAAACAAAACAATTCATATTTTTATTTTATAATACACTAATGAAGTCATACTTACGAATGTTAGATTTAGGGGAATCTATTGGCATAAACGGAATATAACACACTTACAGCATCTGAATCTATAAGTGACCATTATAGATTAATGATAAGTAGCAATACAATGTAATAGCACCACTAACAGTAAGGAGTCAGGAAGTCAGCGTAACTAACTCAGTAGTCTCTAAAGTCTAACATAAGGTAACATTAGCCACTTAGGCAACACTGACCAGGTAAGGTTATTAACAAGAAGCTGGGAGACTGGAGTTTGAGTCTTGTCTGGGATGACTTTTAAGTTGGTGCTTTAATTGACAGGTGTGCCGACATACCCAGCTGTAGACCATAGCTGTGAGCTAGGTTTCATCTCCACTAATTCTAGCAGCAGACCTCTCCATTGTGTTTGTGGTGGTTTTGGAGCATTTTTGATGGAATCATCTGACAAATAATTATGGCCTGCTGTGCATTACAAACCTTTCATGAAACCTGTGTTTCACTTAAATTCTAGCATTGTATTAGTCTGGAGCTTGCTAACCAAGCTTGCAAGCATTAACTGATAACTCAGTACTCCACCCTTGTCAATTTTGGCTCTAGAAAACAAATACGGTGGTGGACAAACTGCCAATATTGAGGCTTCAAAATGCAGACTCCAATGGGTGACGTTACAGTGGCTATGTCCATCTTTCATATACAGTCTCTGCATAAAATATATTTTTACAAAGCTTGATTATCTATGTTTCCAGAGTGCACAGTTCCACCCTATCTAAAGGTAATGACAGCAGTTACTCACTCAGCTATTAAAGGTGTTTCTACTTTAAGATGTTTGGTTACCAGGTGTTTTGTGGGGAAGGAGTGTCAAACCTTTTTAATGTACTAAAGATATGGGTTTGGAAGATTCTACGTATTATTTGTTAATCTGTTGTGTTGTCTTCATCATGAACTATGCTAAATAATAAAGAGTAATGCGCTGTTTATATTTCTATTTAAGAGTTGTGTACTCTTTCAGGTGTGTTTCCCCTCAGCAGGTGTCTCTAAATATGGTCTGGGTGCATATTTAGATGCTAAATAAATGATCCTCTGTGGAACTGAAGTTATACTGTTATGTTATTGATATGCAGTCTTACCCATGGAAGAGGAGGTGGTGCTCAATTAGTATTCATTGCAGCTCTGTAGTGATGGCAATCTAAGATTATGCTGCTCTCTGGAATTTATAGCTTCATGCACACATGCACAAGCATCTGCTTTATTCTTCTTCCTAAATTCAAAGAAATTATAGTCTTTAAACACTCGACTGTGATGAAGAAAGCAGCTGAAGGTGGTTTCTCCGATACACATATGTTTACAGTACAGATTTACACGTATATTGTTGGGTCTTTACCCTAAAATAAAAAGTGCCTTGAGACAACTCTTGTTGTGATTTGGCGCTATATAAATAAAATTGAATTGAATTGAATGTTTACGCAGATCCTACGCAGGTTGGGCATTTAAAAGTTTAGAAAATGAGTCCTTGCTGCGGTACACGACAGCCTTCTTGAGTGTGGAGTGTGTGGGGATCGGGTATTACATGCCGCTTCCTCTTGAGTTGTTTACAAATGCGGTGGCAGGCAAGGGGGAGGCCAGAGAGCTCTTTTTCACACCAGTGCCAGGAATGTCATTAATATAAGCAGTGGTAATATTTGTCCCTCCGCCCTCCCCAGACACACTGTCATGCCTACATGCATGGACAAACACAGACATTTCTCTGTGAGCCTGAGCCTCTAAGCTTACTTACCATGCATCCGCAGAGAGGGGGTGAGGCCGTGTTTATGTGGAATAATGAGCGTATTCATGCCACATAGCACCCAGCGGTTTCATATTTGAGCCGGGTTACAGTGTTTTGACCCCTAGAAAGATTCATATCAAGCCATCTGGAGGACAAGGAAGGTTACACAATAGGGGATCAGCTGCGCTCCTCCTATTTAAATACCATTCTGCTCTGCTATTTGGTTTCATGTTGGAGGATTATGTTTAGCATGCCGGGTGCTGTGTCATGAATCAGGCAGCAGAACAGAACAGTCGTATTAAGCTTAATAACACGGGCATAGCACGGAGACAAGATCACTTTTTGCTGCCGCCCTGGCGCACGCAGCGCACTACATGGCAAAGCTGTGCCCTTGCAGTCAGATCGACTTTTTGAGAAATTCAATTATGCTCTGAAATGAACAGCCAGTGCTTGTGGATAGAATAGGATTTAGAGTGAGAGCCATCCATTGCAGTAGGAATGTGTCACATATCCATGAATACTGAATGGAGTGTGCTACAGTAGGCAGGCTGTCCCTGTCATTTTGATTTGTATTTTTTGGACAAACCCCCCCGAACCCACCCGCCACTGCTCTTCTTCCATTTGGACTATAACCTTCTCCCCCGCACCCGCTGCGCACTCCTTAAAACAGATTTCTGTCTTCTCCCCTCATCTGTGTGGGTGAGATCCTTCCCTGAGCAGGCATTGCAGCGGATGATGTCAGATTATCTGAACACCATGCATCATCATCATCATTATCAGAAGATATTAACAGAAACATTTGCATGTACAAGCCTCGAAGACATCCTCAAAACATAGCTTGTTAACATCGGTGTACACGCAGCCAGAATTTGCACAGATCTTCTATTGAGAAGCCTTCAATTCTGTTTGCCAGAAATGATGTCAGTGTAGTCATGGCAACTATTCTTACACATTACCCCATGCTCTTCCACAGTTAGAGTAGCACTCAAGTGCTATTTTTCTGACAAATGTCAGATCTCATCTCTTAAATGGCAATGAGGCTTTTTCTTTTTTACCCGTTGAAAAGCAGAGGAGGAAGGCTGGGCCACAGAGACAAATGTGATTGCATCGTTCTGCCTTCATAAACAGCTGACCAGGATGAGAGGGAATAATGAGCCTTATGAAGTCATGATCCTTCATGTGTGGAGAGGACAAAGATGAGTGCTCCTCTCCAATTCTCTACATAGAAGTGTTGTAAATGTCCATTATAGGATCATTATTAAGTGAATCATTTAAGAAAATAATTTTGCTGGTGATAAACATGTGCAGTGTTGGAGTGTGTTTTCTGTAACCTTCTCAGCACCACCAGCAGCAGTCTGCGCTCTCTGGCTCAGAGAGCTGACACAGTGCTGTTGGAGTAACAAGAGAAGGTGGAGCCATATTTCGCTGATGGATGTCCTTTCATAGAAATGGAGAAAGGTGATAGGCTGGGCGAAAAAGAGCGTAAGAACACAAAAAAGAGCCGCGGTGCAGAAAAAAGAGTGTTTTGGGGGCCCCATCTGTACTGTACACAACTGC
>VUQI01028065.1:0-11112 GCA_015106735.1 Paratilapia polleni
TTTTTTTTTGGGCCTCCTTTTTTTTTTTTTTTTTTTTTTGCCAGTGAAGATAGTTCTTTATGGTTCTGATTAGAGTCTTTGTTCTGCTGCAGACCACAAATTCTGCTTCACTGTTACCTTCTTCTTTCCAAATCCTCTGCAAAGAAATGCGTTCAAATGCCTGCAAAGAAATTTCATCAGTCCAGAGTACCTACTGCCATTTTTCAGAATCCTAGTTTTGAGCTGATGGGCACCGCTGGACATCTTTGAAGGTCAGCCTAATGTGTGTTTTGTCTGCTGTTCTCAATCCTTGGCTGTCCACTGTGTTTCAAGTCTGCAATCATACCCAGATCTTTGTGCTTATGCTGAAAGAGTTGGACAGCACATCTGGAAACGCTTGTGTTTTGTGAAATTTCTGCCTGTAAGAGACCTTGCTGATTCAGGATGATCCCCTGTTGATTATTCTTGCCATGGTGAAAGATTTTTACCTTTTCAGCAACTTTGTCTTTTTAGTATAGCTTTTATTCCCCATACACAGCTGTTTCTGTGTTAGTAATTATATTAGCCTTTTATTTATTTATTATTATGTTTATTAGCATTTGATTAGTTTGCAGTGTGATGGACAGGATGACAGATGATTTCAGGCAGGAGTCTCCGTGGACTATGATGTTCACAGACGACACTGTGATCTGTAGTGAGAGTAGGGAGCAGGTGGAAGAGAGCCTGGAGAGGGGGAGGTATGCTCTGGAGAGAAGAGGAATGAAAGTCAAGACAGAAGCAAGACAGAATACATGTGTGTCAATGAGAGGAAGACAGGTGTAAAAGTGAAGCTGCAAGGAGCAGGGATAGTGAAGGCGGATGAGTTTAAATACCTGGGGTCTACCATCCAAACCAGGGGACCATGCACAACAGAGGTGTAGAAGAGAGTGCAGGCAGGGTGGAGTGGATGGAGATGAGTGTCGGGGTGATTTGTGACAGAAGGATAGTAGCAAGAGTGAAAGGGAAGGTTTACAAGATGGTGGTGAGACCTGCTGTGATGTATGGTTTGGTGACAGTGGCACTAACAAAAAGACAGGAGGCTGAGCTGGAGGTGGCAGAGCTGAAGATGCTAAGATTTTCATTGGGAGTGACCAGAATGGACAGGATTAGAAATGAGTACATAAGAGGGACAGCTCATGTTGAGAGGTTTGGAGACAAAGTTAGAGAGGCAGGGCTGAGACGGTTTGGACATGTGCAGAGAAGGGACAGTGTATAAATTGGACAAAAGATGTTGAATATGGAGCTGCCAGGCAGGAGGAGAAGAGGAAGATCACAGAGAAGATTCTTGGATGTAGTGAAGGAGGACATGCAGAGGGTTGGTGTGGCAGAAGAAGATGCAAGAGATAGGGTGAGATGGAGGCAGAAGATCCACTGTGGCAACGTCTGAAGGGAGCAGCCGAAAGAAGAAGAAGAGGATTACCGTTTGATCAGTATAAATTTTACAGCTGTTTAGTCATGCACAATTTCTGCAAACTGGTTTGAGAATATGTTAAAAAAATCTAACCTCTGTCCTGCTTGTCCAAGTATATTTATTAAACAGCCACAACAGGTTTATTATAATGAACAGCACTGTTTTTTATTCATGTAGGTCCACTACACAGATCACCAACTGAGGATGCTGACATAGCTTTATCATCACACTTTTAGCATATCATGTCTGCATTTGTCAAGTCATACCTTGCATACATTGTTCTCCCTTACGAAAGAGTCTGATTTCAACAAAGTTAACATTTTCTACTAACTCATGAAAATGAAATATGGAAAGACATGTTGTGACATAAGCATATTCTATGTTTTCCTCCAGACAGAGATGACTTATAGATTTTCCAAATACAGAAGCTCGTCTGAGCTGCTCCCTCGAGATGCACCGCATCACCTGCTCATCCCACACAAACTGGCTTCATTTAAGAAGTGAAATAGAGCCCTTCTTGTTGACATTTTAATGTCTGCCTCATCCTCTTGAGAGGATCTTAAAGAAAGGCGAAGAGAACCATAGCATAGAGAGCACTATTTTTAGCAAACAGATTTCTGCAGTGTTCCCACATTGCATCCTTAAGGAGCAAGGCTTAGGGAGTGTATCAGCGCAACCCAAAAAAACAGCCCCTGTGATGATAGATGAAGACCTGCTTCTCTCTTGAGGCAGCGAGTGTCCTCCAACACAAGTTCCAAGGAAAAAGCTTTGTTAGGGCTTGACTATTTTGCTCTGTGTGCAGAAATGCTTGTGATAATAACCAGATTATAAGTAAGACAGGGGAATACCTCTCTAGCGCTTCCATCAGTGTCAGCTAAGGCATAAATGCAAACTGGAACCTATAATCCTGGACCAAAAAAAAAAAAAAAAACCCCATCAGCCTACACCCGTATGCTACAGAAAAATTCAGGGCTTTAAGCCTCTATTAAAGTCCATTTAGCTGCTCTGTAACTAAGAAGCGATATGGGTTAGGATGTAAATGGGCTTTCTGAAACTCAAAAAAAAAAAATGCATTAGATCCTTAATAACTCAGTGACGGTGACATAATGAATTTGTCATGGATATCATGGTCCTTCTTCCTCTCCTGCACTCTGCACCTGCACTGATATCTCTTCCTCTCAGCTGTCATTCAACAGGAACGCAGCATGAAATCTCTTTGAAATCCAATGTCCCTTTCCCCGACTTTGAAAACCACATCCGCTTTGGATGACATTTTGCCTCGCACAATCTGAATCCTAATACCTCAATGAAAAAAATAAATAAATAAATAAAAATCAATGACTCTGTTTTTACATATCAAATATGCACAACATCACAGTGTAGCCTGGCCTGGTCTGGCACAGATGACCTTGCTGGCCTATCCCACGGAGCTACCTGAACACGGCCCATATCATCACTCTGCTTTCCTTACAGATCAATAGCCTCAGATCCTGGCCCGGGCCTTTCTAGTCTTTATAGACGGTCGATAACCAACATCCTCCTCAAGGATGCAAGGTAACATTAAATCTTCACTCAAAAAGCATCACTGCCACCGCTAACTGCCCTCAATTATCTGCCAGGGCTGCCTGCAGGCTCTGCATTATACACAGCAGCTTTCCTTAGCACAAGACAGGTCTGACAGCATGATTATAGCCCTTGTATTAGAAAATTACAGCAAAGCCTGTGAAGATTCAAGAGTGGGAGAATTACCCTGATTATCAGATATTAGGCGGCCAGAAAAGGATGTCATTCACACATGAAATAATAGACGCATGATGTAAAACCAGGCAAACAGGATTATATTTTTCTTACAAGGACTATAAGGATTAGGTTCTGCATTATGTGAGGTTTAGGAGAGACTGTAATTCACTTCTTCCTTATGTTATAAATCCAGGCTGATAACTGGTGTCATTGTGGTAACATGAAAGATGTGTGCAACTATACAACAATGCAGGCGGAGGCTCATTTCTGACAAGCTTGACATTAAAAGATGAATTATGCAATTTTTCTCTTTCTTCTGAAAAAAAAAAAAAAACAAGTTCCTACAGGGAGGGGTCTTGTTGTGAGGAGCATGTTTCCATAAATATCCAACATGTTTTCTGCTCATTCATCTAATTTTAGATGACTGACATCTCTGGGTTTTATGGGGAAGTGAATGGAAATGTTTCCAACTTAAGATCTATCTCCTGAGGTGCATATCGTTGTTTATTTGCATATTTCCTCATCATTATGATAGAAAAGGGTATTCCCAGGATTATGCCACAATGTACTTTGATAAAGATCACATGCATTGAAAAATCTTGCAGCAGCTCAAACCGGTTTTGCTCTGAAGATGCATTTATGACTTTTTTTCTTTTTCTTTTTAATGAAATGATAGCTTCGTCATAGCAAAACATTTCCATTCTAGCGTCACCACCCTGGAGCCCATATTTCCCATCAGTGTCATATCACTTAATATCTGTTAAGAAATTTCCACAGACTTTTATGACTGTAAACGGGGTTGAGTTCCCTTTTCAGGCCACATTGTACTGTGAGCTGTGATTATACTAAACTTACGTACTGTGTGCACATTCATAGAGAGCCTGCAGGGATGTAGCTATGGAGACATGGGAGCCAATTTACAGCTTGGGAGTACATTTTGGGGTCTTATTCTGGCCTGATTCTGCCAAGTCCAATGTGTAGAAATACCAATGGAACAGATTACAAAAGAATCCTGGGGAAGGAGTGACAAGATGATGAAAAATATCATAACCATAACCTCAGCAGAAAAAAGGGTGTGATTGACCCTGAATGGTGGGACTTCCTTGCTACAGTGTTAGACACAAATACACTTATGTGGAGGTTCAAACTCAAATGTGAAATCTTTAAGCCTCCCCCTGCTTTCATCTCTTTGCAATTTCACCATTACCAACAACTAATCATTATAAACAACAATACACACCCACACATTCATTTGCTGCTGGTTCTGCTAGCACTCCTTCTTAAAACTTTGACGCTGAAACGCTTTGCAAATTTAAAGATGCAGCTCACCCAGTTTACAAAAACGCATGTGCCTAGTGTTATCAAGTCATGCATGACTTTTATTTTTATTTGTCCAGGTTTTGATGTGTCTAAGGTTTCTAATGCTAGACCAGCACAAAACTTTAAGAGCTCACTTAGGTCTATATCCCCCTTACAATCTGTTCTCACCACTACAGGTACAAACACACTAATGCACATACACACACATACTGAATACTGCAGTGACAGGTGTCAGTCAATAGTGCTGACTTCAGCAGTCACTGAGTCCAGTGCGAGTCTTCTTTTGCACTTCTTCGGCGCCCTATCACCTCCCTCAGCTCTCTCTTCTGGCGCCACTACTGAGGTTCAACAAATCATTCCCCTCCCCTCAGACGCCCATTGTCAGCGTTCCAGCTGGTATCTGGATTATGTGTGCAGCTACATTGTTGGATGATCCTCCAACCCCCTGTGGGATCCCTTCTGCCTCTCGCACTGCACAAAGAACAGTTTTAAAATCCAGGTGCAAAGCTCCTAATGATGCAAAATATCCAGAGGTCCCAAGCAGGAATATAAGTGCAAAGAGCGAGCCAGGTACCTGCGATCACCTGAGATCCCTCTGGGATAAAGAGTCCACGAGTGGGTCAAGAAAGGGAGAAAAAAAGGGTGCACTTGAGATGCCACTCCACTGCCTTATTATAAGGTCAGTCAAGTGAACTTGAAGCTCCACAGCGATGGTGCAGGTGTGCGCTTTGTGTGTGTGGGGTTTTTTTTGTTTTTTTTTTGTTAAGTTTCCTCTTGGCAGATGTAAGGAGGCTGATTTACAGCCAAAGTGTCTCCCACTCGTCATTTTCCCCTTCATTACCTTATCCCTTCCTCAAGGACTGCTCTCCTAGAATATACAGGCTCAATTAAGCTGTTCTGACCGGAAATCCCATTGCTCATAAATCACCTCCAAGGGCTACTGATCAGTGCTGCTGTACCACAGCATAAAGGCGCACACTATGGTGTGTGCTGCAGAGCAGAGGGTATTATAAATCAAAGGAAGAGAGCAGAGAATATTGCAGGGGATAAAATACTGTAGGACACTGTATAATAAATCTGGAAAATAATCACTGATTGTCTGTGAGGTGTGATATCGGACAATGAACATAGCAGGACAGGTAAACAGTTATGAAGTTATGGGAGAATAGACAAGGACTTACTCACCTTATATATAGCCAGTCTTTTGTCAGGATGTTATGAAACACGAGGGAAGATTTCACTTTTCCGTTAAGCCTGATTTTGTACCGTAAAATATGCTGCACTCAGCTAATGTGTCAGCCTATTAAATAATCAGTAGGCGAACTTTGTCTTAATTCCTCCCAACATTTTCGCAGTGATGTGCAATTAGAATTTCATGCCCTTACCATACCTTGAGGTGTTGTCGCTCTTTAAAACATTCTCAAATAGCTTCAGAGCACTTTTCCATCAGTGTAACCCTTTTTAGTGTATGAGCGAGATAAAGACTTTGTTGGCTGTTAATTTCTTTCATGCCTTTTAACAAGGGCCTAGGGAGAAGCCCTTCTCTGAATACATTACAAAGCTATTACTGTATAAGGAAAATAATCTGAGTATTAAATTGGAGAATTCAATTTGACTCCAAGGCGGTGGAGCAGGTTCAAGTTTAATTAAAACAAATCCTTCATGTGACGTCTCACTGATAGAACAAAAAATATTGTTGGCGTGTCTGTCCTCACAAAGACTCTGCTGAAATTTCTGCAATTAAAAATTTGAGTTTCATATTGGATCAAATCACAGCTGGGAGGTAACTATCATGTGGCATCCAAAACCGACAGCGAGGAAGATTCATTCCCACTATGTCACATTCTTTGAATATAATCCAATCTATTTTCGGTGGTAATCTGTTTTTGAAGGATGGGGAGGTGCAGCGCCACAAAACGGAAGCCACATATTAATGCCAAATACATTCATTTCCCAGCTACACTCATTAAATCACATTCTTTTCTCTGGAGAAATATTTAACTCAACCAATGCAGGTCTGCTGGATGTGTTTTTATGGGTATTAGGCACTATTTTTACAAAGCTGAGAGCATCATGCATGTAAGAAAGCGTTCATATCACCCATTGAGTACTAGATTAATCCTTCCAGAGATTAAACGTTGCACACAGATGGTGGGCATGTTGCATCCACATCAGTTGACCTGGTACCATTGCTCAGTGATTATCAGCAGTGGACTAAACATATCCACACAGATTACTTAAAAACATGAAAACATTAATACATTGTGCACATGAAAATTATAATATTTTCAGTGAAGGCCTACACTACAGCACTCGGCTTCGTGGGTCAGATAACACTGCAATAATTAAAATGCAATGCTGTGCAGTGCCTTTCTTAGCAACAATGCCAGTGGGATAGAAAGAATTATTTTTCAATAAAGCAACAGAGAAGAAAACAGCTCTTTTTTTTTTTTAGCCAAGTTTGTGGCATGCGATTTCTCTGCAATTAACTTCTAACTCAGAAGTTTTATCAGGGAATAGATCTGTAAAAGTTTGCTGACTTCTCCTATATATCTTTTTCACCAGTGCCCACTCTAGAACTGTTTCCATGCATTTTAATGCATCCTATTGAGTGTCTGTGCCAAAAAGCTTCTACCAACACTCCATAATTGCTGGAACCACCAAAAAAGTTGGAACCGCTGCATAAAAGTCACAGATGATTCACAGATGTAACACAGAGATTTTGTCCGCCATGATTTTCTTGCTGGATAGGCTCCAGCCAACCACGACCCTCAATTAGATAAGCAGAAGAAGATGGATGGCTGGATGGATGATTTTATTGGTACAGAAATTACCCCAACTTTTTCAAAATAATGCTGTATTGGGTAACAGGCCTGTCAAACTGTAGACTGGTTCTCAAAAGACACCAATACAGCACTGGTTCTGCAGTGGCACTGGCATTAGTACCAGTAAAAAATAGGTATTAGATGATAATTTGCCACTTGGTTAACCTCCTGAGACCTGAGCTCTTGTTTGGGATTCATGGGAAGCAGCTGGTCTATGCTGAGTGGAATGAAGTCAAAGGTGCAGAAAAGCCAAATGTAATGTACCCATAGAAGGATGCAGGGTGTCAGGAGGGTAACACTTGTAGACTTAGCTGAAACATCCACATCCACAATAAAAAAAACAAAAAAAACAAGGACCATCCTAACTTTGGTAAAATGTTAACTTTTCATCTTGTACCGTCATCTGGCAAACATTTGTTCATGTCAAATTACTTTGTATTTTGTCTCTAAAATAAACCATTTTCCCAAGATGGTGGTCAGCAGTCAAGCTGAGTTGAGGATTTCTCAGCATGGCAATCAAATCTTCCTACATCAGTATGATGGCAAATTTTTAATTCAAATTCACCCATTTAGTTTATCTGTACTGCTCAAAAATTAAGGGAACACTTGATTTGTGTTGTCAGTACAACACAAAGTCAATTAAACTTCAGGGATATCATTCTGTCCAGTTAGGAAGCATAAACCATTGTGAATCGGTTTCAGCTCCTTTGGTGCAAACGAAAGCTACAACAGGTGCACTGGAGAGGTAACAATAAGACAACCCCCCCAAAATGGTTTTGCAGGTGGTGGCCACAGACCATTGCTCACTCCTCATCACTCCTGCCTGACTTTCCTCCAGTTTTGCTTTGTTTTTTCTTTCTCCAGTTCTGTTGGCAGCATGAGACAGTACCTGCAGCCCATTCAGGCTGCACAGGTAGTCCAGCTCCTCCAGGATGTGCCATTGTGAGGTTTGCTGTGTCTCCCAGCACAGTCTCGACTGACTTTGTGATATTCTGTGGCGATCGAGTGTCTCCTTAATTTTTTTCGAGCAGTGTATGTAAATCGAATTAGCTGAACAAAGCTTTAAGCAGATGATGTGTGCAAATGCACTGCTTCCTGTCACCTGTAAGCAGAGGCTGGTTTAAAAAGGTCGCGAATGACGACAGTGCAATAATAAAATATGTCTTCACTGGGGAATTTATAACAGTTGACAAATACTCTAATAAACACTTAAATCTCTTCAGAAATGCCTAGTTCTAATATAATGTGGCATAAACAGTTCATAACATAAGCATTCTGCTTATAAATAAAAAAATTCCTCAGTAGAGTGTATATTGTTTCATATGCTGGCCTTCGAGAACAGTTAGGATACTGAGATAATATCTTTTGTATTGGCTTTCTTACTGTTAAGGACCTTTTATTACAGGCTGATAGCAGTATTTAATTAAATTTAAGGCCAACAAAAGGCCAACAGGAAATAAATGGCTCGGTATTCCCCCACATTAATTTTATTCTTGGAGGTTTCATACAACAAGATGGTACCAGGCAGTGTAAATTAATAGTTAAGTAGCTAAATCTTACCTTAGATAGGGTTGTAAAACTCATGTTTTTCATCAAAACTTTGTTTTAATACTAATATAGTGCAACTACATAGAGCCAGTGAATGGCTCTTGGTGAGAATAAAAGTATAAACAACACAAAGCAGTTGTTGTTTGTCTCGTAGGAGTGAAAGTGTTAAGACTGTGGCACCCTCATTAATCTCTATTGGCCTGTGTCAGTGCTCAGAAAGAAAGGCGAGATTACTCCCATCCCCGGCCTCAGACTTTCATTTAGCCTCATACTTCAAGCCATTATTCAGCCATCATAGGAAAATCCACAAAACAAATGGTATTTACCTCAAAGGCCACATTACCTCAGGGTGAAAGGATAGGAAGCTATGAAGCCAAGATATGGGAAAGGGAAGTGGGGTATAAACAAGAGTTTGAAACTCATTATAAAGCTGCAGCCCGCTGACTTCCCCTGCAAGTGTCAGCCTGTCATCTGTCATCCAAGAACATGACAAACGGCTGAAATGAGCTGGAGAAGGATTTGACACAGATGTCTGACATCACCATCTAATCCTTCACTACATTATGACATGGACTTGATTTCCATGGCAACAAACTCAAAAATAATCCTGCAGACCATGAACGCCTGGGTAATTGGGTTTGATTTTGATTGTGGTATTAAATCACAGCCTGCTTCCACACCAAAGAAAGACTGATTTCCAAATTAGGGTGCTGTTAATTAGTCACCCACATAGAGACGGCCTGCGGTCTATCACAGTCTAATCAAAGAGCTTACCCACATGGTTTTACCCTACAAGCATCTTACACAACTGAACCCTGGCTTAGCTTCAAAAGTAACACTGATTAAATCTCTACCATGGAGATGCCTATCATTTGCTTTAAATCTAATTTTGCTGGGAGAAATATCAACATATGGACAGTAGTTCTTTTATTTAGTTACAGAAGGTCCAGTTTGAGAAAGTGGAGTCAAGGTGAAAGTGGAGAAAAGCTGATTGTGTTAGGGGCAGGGTGCAGGTGATAGGATACTGAAGTGCACTGTGAGTGTGTGTGTGTGTGTGATAAATCCACAGTTTCTGCAGCAGCCACGAGTCAGGAGCAGGTCTGCTCTGTGATTAACTTTAGATAAAGGAGACTACAAGCAGCATCAGAACAGCTCCAGGAAACAGAGACAAGACTCACATACTGGATGAAGTAAAGCTGTGATGGTTTCCACTGTGGACTTAGCTCTGTTGGCTTTGCCCTTGTGCTTCTGAGTATTTTACCAGTATTTTACTTTTTCCAGTGCCTTCCACCTGTCTGTCTTCTTGTTTTTCTCTGAGTTTATCCTTTTTTAATAACTTCCTGTTTTATTTTGAAGGTTGTTTCCTCATGTCCCTCCTCATGTGTTTTTACCTCCTTCCTTTGGTCTCTTCCTGCCCTCATTAGTGTCTGAATGGATTCCCCTGTGCTTTATCACCCTTGACCCAGGTGTGCACCACTTTGTGGATCAGACTTAGACATCTATTCTCACTAAGTCCTTGAGGGCTTAGGGCCATCCCTAAACCCTCTCACTTTCACTCTGTTTGCTCATTTGTTGGGAGGGTCCACCACTTTAAGTGCTGTTCCAAAGTGGAAGTGGGTTATAAAGCTCTCCAATATAGAGTCTGCACTGATGCAGGCTTACAAACCACAATCCGCAAATGTGCAGCATGCGTTTGTGTCCAACATGGAGGAAATGCAAACAAAATTAAATGGCTTTTGTGGAAAGTTTGGTTGCGTTTGTATATGACTTGTACATGTTTTTGAAAGGTGCTTCATAATTCATTTATTTATGTTACAAATGGGGATATTATAAGAAAAAAATAAAGCGTGGGAGCAGTTCAAAAGTGCCTGAAATAAGGAATACCTGGGAAGAGGAACTCGGTGTCGCCTCTTCACGTGAAGGGTGGCAAAGAGCCTTTGACAGGGTTAACTCGACTTCATCTTGTGCCAAAGTTCAACTTAAAAAGCTGTTTTAACACAAGTGATGCATGCGACAGATGCTCGCTGTCACTGGCTAGTCATACACAGATCTTCTTCTTCTTCATTTTGGTCCTATGTCTATGATACACTCTCAAAAGCTTGAAACAAACCTGTGGTTTGTAGCCCTTTGACCTCTATTTTTGGTGTGCCTGAAGAATTTACGCCAGCAGAGAAAATAGTATTATTGCTTTTGCATCTCTTGTAGCCTAAAGATTTATCTTATTTCAGTGGAAAGATACAAAGCCCCCCC
>VUQI01028065.1:25485-41415 GCA_015106735.1 Paratilapia polleni
GAATATAAATAAAATTGAATTCAACTGAATTGAACTGCAAAAAAAAAAAAAACCCAACAAAAACAAGAGCTACATCTTAGACTCTACAGGCCTCAATCAGCATGTTAAATGTTAAAGTTCATGAAAGTACAATTAGAAAAAGACTGAACAAGTATGGCTTGTTTGGAAGGTTTGCCAGGAGAAAGCCTCTTCTCTCTAAAAAAGAACATGGCAGCATGGCTTAGGTTTACACAGTTGCATCTGAAAAAACCACAAAACCTCTGGAACAATGTCCTTTGGACAGAGGAGACCAAAGTACAGATGTTTGGCTATAAAGCACAGTACCAAACGATCCCAAACCAACACAGCATATCAGCACAAACACTGCACACCAAATGTTGAGCATGGTGGTGGAGGGGTGATGATTTGGGCTTGTTTTGCAGTCACAGGACCTGGGCACCTTACAGTCATTGAGGCGACCATGAATTCCTCTGTATGCCAAAGTATTCTAGAGTCAGATGTGAGGCCATCTGTCCAGCAGCTGAGACTTGGCTGAGATTGGGTCAGGCAACAGGACAATGATCCCAAGCACAGCCGCAAATCTAAGACAGAATGGCTGAAATAGAGTCTAGGTGTTGCAATGGTCCAGTCAAAGTCCAGACCTCCACCTGATTGAAATGCTGTAAGAGGACCTTAAGAGAGCTGTGCATAAATGAATGCCCACAAACCTCAATGAACTGAAGCAACGCTGTAAAGAAGAGTGGGCCAAAATTCCTCCACAATGGTGTGAGAGACTGATAAAGTCATAAAGAGAGTCCTGTGAAAACTGTTCACAGGACTGCATAACTTTCTTCTCCCCTGTAGTAATGCTGACATCACAACAACAGTGGATTTTATTGGAAAGTTCTGGCATGCGGTCCACAGGTTTGGCAGCATTAGCATAGATGGAGCATCACCTCTAACACTACTACATTTTAATAAAATAAAATAAAAAAAACTTATATCAACAGCAAAAACCAACATTTCACCTTCATAAGTAAAATCTGTTTACTATGTCAGACGTTAAAATTGTTGATTGATTTTTTTGTCGATCAATCAACTTAATGTTGCAGTCTCAGAAATGTAAACACGTCTTTGGTTAATTTCATAATTTCATAATAAATGATTACTTTTTAGCTGCTGGTTCATTTGGGCTGTGGTCCCTTTTAAACTTTTAAACTGGACAGATCTGTCAGTTAGCTGTCTTTTTGATATTAGAAGCAGCTCAATTAGCGTATTTACTTCCCTGCTCCCATACTGGGGGAAACGGCAGGCTTGAATGAATGCTTAGCCCTTTAAACATTACTCTGCTTTCTCTTATAAATTTGTAGTAGTGGTCACTGCTTTTGTTCTTTTCACTGTTTTCAGAGACTGAAAACTGAGACTTGTGGAAACTGAGGCTCAGACCTCGGTTGCAGTGGTTGTTACGTACCCTGAAGGATTTCTGAGGCAGTTACATAAGGGCCTCAGTACTTTTGTACTCTCCATTAAAGCACCCTCGAGCTCGCCGTTTTTTTTTTTTTTTAATGCAGGTGGTCAAGTGGTTTTTTTAGAGGCTGGCCACAGAAAGGACTGGGCCTGCAGACACAAAGGGAGCTGATGTCACATGTCACTGGAGAAACACAGAGAGTTTCTGAGCTGAGTGCTCAGTCTCCAGGGCGAGCACACTCTGTTAGAGCCACCTGGTGTCCTGATTTGTTGTTGTTATTTGTTGTTTTCTGCATATCTGTTATTTATTTTCTGCTTTATAGGGAGACATTCTCACTGTCATCAGGCGGGTGGATGAAAACTGGATCGAAGCCAAGCTAGGAGAGAAAGTTGGATTCTGTCCTGAGCAGTTTACAGAGGTGAGTTCTTTCTTTTCTTCCTTGGACGTGGGTTGTGACCTTTTCAGCGTGATCAAGTTCGACACCTGCCGTTTGGCACTTTTCTCTGATAGTGTAATCAATTGAACCGTACATGTCGTCGCTGGATGCCATTAATTCCAGGTCACTGCCAGGACGCTAACTTGCTTTTCATTCAAATCTTTGATTCATCAGTAAATGTCACTCCTGTGCTGCAAAGTGCTGAGGCAGAAAGCTAATCTGTGAAGCCCTGCTGTGTCTGCAGCTGCTCATTAGTGTGTGACTATGTGGCTTACTCAGGTTTGCAGGGCTTGCTTAGCTGGCTGACTGTCATTTGTTTTCCTCTGCACTTTGTGCCTCCAGGAATTAACTTCATCCATGCTGGGGAAAACTGTGTTTGTTCATACAGTCACTGGGGTCAATGCCTCATTCAGTTCCTGTTTACTTCCCTAACTTGTCATCTGTTTTGCTATGATTTTTCCCTAATATATCCCCTCCTCTTATTAGTCCTCTCTTTACCTCTTATGCCTACTTTTATCTCCTGCTCACCCATGTCTTCTCCTAAAGCCCTGCTTCAGTGATGCTCTTTATCTTCCACTTTCCTCCTCTCCTCTCCTTTCTGAGCCAGCCTCTTCCCGTGTCGTGCAGCCAGGCGTGAAGACACAGTAATGCTTTCTCTGCTTGGGTGGCATAACAGCACATCACTGTGGGGAGTGAAAGCATTAACCCTGCCATGCCTGCCTGTCTGCCTGTCTGTCTGTCTGCACAGCTCCTTTCTCAGCACTAGTCAACTCTGCCTGGCTTATTGGCTGGTACTTATCATGCTGTCTGCCTGCCAGTCCAACAAGTTGTAGGGGTGAGTCTAGTTGTGATAAGTACGTGTATTTAGACAGATGTTTTGCTGATCAGCAGCAGCAGAGGTTGACAGGCACAGGTAGGAGCGAGTTGGAGAGGATTTATTTTTGACCGAGGATTTTTCTCTGTGTTACAATTCATCCTGATTTTTCCTGTGGTTTCTTTTCATGTATTCATCCTCTTCCAGCCAAACTCTGTGGCTGCCAAACTGCTAAAGGGAAAGAGTCGGAGGGGGGGTGATTCAGCAGAATTTCACCATCAGACTGGGAGCGGGGGCAAAGACAAGGCCACTGACGCATCCAATAGGACTGCCCATTACGGCGTCCCTCAAGCCCCGGCTAAGACACCCATCATCAATGCGTTGCCCCTCTCCAACCAGCGGAAACAGCCCACAGCCGGAGGAAGCAACTTTTATCAGACAGGAGACAACATCAACACCTTCAACCGTCGGGGTCAGCCACAGCCCCTCTTTGTGCCCTCTGCCACCCGGGGCCACTCTCATCCTTCCAGAGTGAATTCTCACCGAAGACGCCACTCAGAGTCGCACAGACACCTGTTACAAGTGAGTCACATGCCTCTCTTTATGCATGCTATTTTTATTTTTCCACCTCTTTCGTAATCTTTGAGTTAAACTGGGTTTGGCTTTGTTTTGCTTGCGGTGATTTGCTCTAACAGAAAACATGTGGTTGGCAAAAGGTGCAATGGTTTTCTGTGAGATAATAGAGGTGTTTATTTGAGTCACCAAGGGATCAAGTTGGCCTCTCGTAAAGGGAGGGAACCGTGACAATAAGCTGAAGGAATGAGCGAGAAAAGCGAGATCGCCCTTTTGATTAAGTGGCTCTCATTAAGACAACACAGATGTGGAAAAAAGTAGATACAAAAGAAGTGAGGACTGGAGGTGAGTGGACCGTAACTTTGAAAGGTCTTTAATCATGAGTCCTGGGACATAAGCCATGATTTCCCCTCAGAGATGAATTATAGTTCCACAGGGTGTGTGCCCTTTTTCTCTCTTCAGCTCAGGGACATATGGTTCGTGAGGCTGTGCAAGTTTGTATTCTCACAGGGAAAACAGTATGGCAGGAGAGAAAAGAGGAACTCTCTTTTGACTCAAACGTTTGATAGAATTGTTAAAGGGACTCATGAAGGCCATTTCAAAGACTTTTTTTTAACTCAGAGGGAACACAGAAAAAACCAGGCCAGTTTTACTGTCTAAATTAATTGTTACCTTAGAAGTCATTAACAGTCTTGAAACTGTTTTTGCTGTTTCATTGTTTCTTGAGGTTATTATAGAGCTGTCTGTAAAAAAAAAAAGGTTATGATGTAGGAACGTTAGTGTTTGAGGCTATCAGCTTCATAGTTTTCATATCTGCTGCATATTTTATAAAGAATGGGCAGCAACATCAGGCATGGTTGGTAAACATGTCCATGCATAGTTCTGGGGGATTTTTTTTTTTTTAGTTTTCTTTTTATTATCTTTAAACAGACAAGGAGAAGAGTTCATTTCTGAGGAAACTTATGATAAAGCGTACACTGTAAATGTCCAAAAGGGATTTATATAGCTCCTATAAATCATCAGCACATTTAAGTAAATAATTGTCTTGGTGCTGTTATTTCACATGAGAATCAATGGGGATGTGGCACTAAGTCCTAGGCCCTGAGTGCAGTGCTGACATGAAAGACTCTGGAAGGCTTAATAATGTAACTTGCTGCCAAGTTCCCTGCCCTCCATGATAATGATTTCCTTTGATTCCATTCAAATTTCTCAGCTCTACCCTGCAATTATATGTGTCAGAGCACAAAAATGCTCAACCTCATGCAGGTTGGAGAGAAACAGGAGAGGAAAGGAGGTGGAGGAGAACGATAAGAAAGGAGGAAATGGTGGCAATAAGGCAGGAAGAGGAAAAGTTGAGTGGTGGAAAAGATGGTAGAAAGTGAGGGAGAGAAGCACAAAGAAACATTTTCAGGCTGCAGAAAGGCAAAACACATGAAGTAGGAAGAAGGAGGAGGAAAAATGAGAAATAGATGTGGAGAGTGGGAGGCTCAGAGAGTCCCTCAGTGTGTCTGCTTATCGCTCTCATGCTGATGATGATGAGTCACTGGTGAAGTTGCTTACATAACAGACCCCTCTCTCTCCCCTTCCTTCAAACTCCTTCCTCTTCACTAAGCAGGTAACACTCCCTTTCACATCAGTGGGCCTGTAATGGCAGACAAGCCATGCACTCCCCCTTTTTAAGGGTATGGAGGGCCGTGTCCCTAAAGCTGAGGCTGAGCTCCCCGGTGACCAAGCCAGCATGTTGTGCTATTCTTGGTGTTGCTTGCCATCGGCTCTTACCGCTGGCTCCGCTGTTTGACAGAGAGCTGCAGCTTCCCTCCCACTGTGGATGAAATAATGCATATTAGTGTGAATATCGGCACGGTTATGTAAGAGCAAAATTTAGGATAAAAAGGAGCCAGAAGCAAGAACAAGTTCACTCCCATATCATACTTCACGAGAATATCTGACATCATTGTTACTGTTATCGGTGGTGATTGAAGCCTGCGAACTGACTACATAAAAGAGCAGAAATAATTAGACTGAGATATTTATATACCAGCTTTCAAGTGCAGAATGTCAAAAAGTGCTGTGCCAACATAAAACATAGACTTAAGAGTAAAAACAACATAAATGACAAGTTGTTCTCCTCAAATCTCAAGCTTAACAGGAGACATATAAAAGTTCAGGTAAACACTGATCAGAAGACTTTTGATGCTTTGCGTTGGCGTAGGACTGCATTAGAGTTATGATCTACTTCAGTGTTTGATCATGCAGAGCTCCAAAATAACTGAATTCAGATTTTGATTAGTGACACATGGGGGATTGTAGGTGACCCGGTCAAAACAGCAGCATTTTAAGCAAACTGGGTTTGTAAAGCTGATGCATGGATGAGGTTATTATTATAGTTTAGATGAAATTAAATAAAAGTATGAATTCATCATTTTTATGCTTAATTTTTATGCAAAATTTTATTTTCTAGCTTGTTAAATTTGCAGCTTTTCTTCTACTTTCATTACTAGAAAGTCTTTGGTTTACAGACCAAAACAAATTGTAGGTTTTGAGACAGACTCTAAGAAGCTAAGAGGCATTTTTCACTTTTTTTTTTTTTTAGCTTTTTACAGATCAAAGGACCAAATAATCAACTGGTTAATAAAAAGGGAGATTAGTCAATAATGTAAATAATCCTTACCCTATAACTAGCTGTTTAAAATTCACCTCATGTGTCTCTACACACAGTTAATTCATGCTGCCTGATTAGAGTTTTCATTGAAGACATCCACGGATCACACAACTCATGCTTCAATTCCTCACCCCTCTCTTTGTTTTGTTGCATCTGTTAGTGTGGACAGAGAAGCATAAATAAAAACTAAACTCCTGAACCTGTAAAGTGAATAAAAGGTAGTGAGTGCAGGAGGGTGGAAATGCAAGAAAAGCTGCAATCAAGGTTCTTGTTTCTTTTCGCTTGCCTGGAATATTCTGGTGAAGATTCTGATGATCATGATAATAATTTGACAGTGTTTATACTTAATAACATATCATACATAAAAATTTCATATAAAGATTGTCCCCTCAAACACACCCAATCCAAAATAAAGTTCGAACACCTATCGATCAATCTAATGTGGCCTGAAATCAGTCTACACAGATGTTGTTTCGTCGCCTCCTGCTTCTAACCAACAGTTTTGTGTCACCTCAAAAATAATTACAAAATGTTTCTTTGAGTATTTTGAGGATTTGGAATGATTATATTTATCTTCTTTAACCCTATAAACATTTATGATGTCAAAAAACAAACTTGAACAGTACAGTTATAACTAATAAAATCTTAATATTGAAAATTAAACAGAAGACTTAACAACCAATGTCCCAGGTCACACATCTGAGCCAATGAGCACTTTCTATCGTGCCCTGTGGCCTTGCAGTGAGTGGGAACAACCTCAGAAAACTGCAGCTGCAAGTGATCCCGTAAGGTAATTCCTGATGATGTCGGCGTGATGCCACGGTGACTCGAGATCAAGCTGGACAGAAGTCAAAATGTCATCCAGTGTTTGGTGGTTTTTGATTTTGTGCAGGCCTAGCATGTCTTAAACACAGTTACTGGGTAGCACCATATGATATCCAGCATAGTACTACCCAGCTTCAGCCTGACTGGAAGTCTAATTATCCAGAGTAACTAAAAACACCTGGCTGTGCAGAGCCTCTGTGAATGCTTTCACCTTGTATAACAACTTTAAACACGCATTATGATGTGGTGTTGATAAGTGTTGGTTTTTGTGACAATACAGTGGAAATGGCAGCTGTAGATTCCTGATAGCTTTAGTTTTCTCATTCAGATTGAACAGAAATTTGTCATAATTGGCAGATACAGACTCTGGTTATAGAATAAAATTCTGGAAAAAGTCCTTGTGAAATGGACAAAAGAAGGCTTTAGAAAGGGACATTGATGGGGGCAATAAGGCAGGAATTGTTAAGAAAGGGATGAGCTGATGTCAATTTTTATTTTGAAAATATGCACTAGGAGAGGCGGTAAAATGTTATTATAATAAGCAACTGAAATTTTTCATTATTACTTTACAATTGTATGACTGTAGTTTGTAATTTTATATTTATTTATTATGTTATTTAATTTTGCATACTTTGGGTCGCCATAGACAACTGCCTTACTTTATGTGAGACGAAAGGATCAAAGAAAAGGCCAAAGGATCTTTTCTTTGCAGCAAGACACCAAAAGCTGGACATTAATATTCTGTTAATACATTTATTCATGCTAGCGGGATTCAGACTACAGAAGCATGCCAACCTTTTACACTAAATAAGACTTTATTTGCTGCCTGACTAATATCAGAGTTAGTCTCTCTGTGTAAATATCCTTCAGCCACTCCAGCTACTGGGTCAGTGCACCTGACCATAGCGTGACTGCAGCATAACTGAAGCAGGCTCTTTGAATCTAAAAAAAAAAAAGAAACCCCACAAACCAAGAATAGAAATAGGACACAGAGTTATGAAAAGAACTAAATAATTTAATACATTAAGATAAGTTGTTCTTTTATTTGTTGCATCACAAAGCATTTTACAAAGATGACAGCACTTTGTGTCTTTTCTGCTCAAAGATGGTGAATAATTGGACTTAAAAAAGATGTTTACTGCTTCCTCACGCAAGACAGAGAGTCCTTACTATCTACTAGTTGAGGCTGCTTTTGGTATAAAGATCATGCGAATGTTATTGAAGATGTGCACAAAAAAAACCCCATGAGAGTAATGCTCATTCGTGGGTTCTCGCATATGATGGAAGGCTGTTGTGTCCTCAGGAAACAGTAGATGTAACCTAACTTTCTCACATTTTACTTCTGCCTCACAGCACTGCCTTTGAAAAGCGAGATTGCGGTTACAGAGCTGGATGCATCCGTCAGATGCATCTGTCTTTGTGCCGTTGAGTTACAGTGCAAATGCAGTGCAGCGTGTGGGAGAGCTGCAGCATCCAGGCACATACTGTATAGAGGGAACCCCAGGCCCAAAGGCTAGTGTTGAAGCTTAAAGCAGCAGTTTAGTGGTGGTGCTGTAA
Organism: Paratilapia polleni; assembly: GCA_015106735.1. Taxonomy (NCBI): domain Eukaryota; kingdom Metazoa; phylum Chordata; class Actinopteri; order Cichliformes; family Cichlidae; genus Paratilapia; species Paratilapia polleni. The sequence continues at coordinate 33,800 of VUQI01028065.1, forward strand.
ATAGCAGCAAACATCTATGAATGTGACAGCAGAGAAAATGGGCACAGCAAAGTTATTTCTGCCTCTTTGCAACGACACAGTAATAAAGTGTAATGTGTCTGATTAAAAAAGAAAATAGCACACAGGCCACACTTCATAAAGTCCCTCATCAGTGTTTATGATTAAGTAATTAAAGGATTGATCCTAATACTCTTAATACTCTTTCGTTAACGGTTAGGAGACACACCTTATTAAGGTCACTCCCTCTCTTTCTCACTGATTGTGTCAGGTTTGACTCACATCCTGCTGACTTCAACACTGTCAAATATCCTTTGCCCTCAGCTTTAAGTAGAGAAGCTTTGATCTACAAAGATACACTGCAAAAGAAATCTATCTATATATTGTTCAAAGTATGACTAAGAATTTCAAAAGAAAATCCAGTGAATCATATGTTATGCACAGATGGATGACAAATTAAAAGAGAAAACTAAAGAAATGAGACATGTAGAGACTGTACTTGCTTCCATAAGAGACACAAGGTCTCAGTGAAGGGCTTAATGAGAATGGTAACAGTGATACAATGAATATTTTGACTTTTTCGGAATACGGGTTATAGCATACCTGTGAAAGATTTTGGACCAACATTTTAGACAGCACTGTCCACCACCATCATCAAACCACCAAATAGCTTAAAGTGGGAGTATGCAGCATTTGGTAAGCATGGGGAAAGGTTATCTCTGTAGCTCCAAGTGGTTATTACAGGATTGAAGTGCTTCTAGGGAAGCACCGATTGTGAAATTCTGGGCACATACCAAAGTTATAAATAATTTAGCCTTTCATCATATTATCTTTGAACTTTTAGCCAGCACAAATTGATTTGACCCTAGAGATAAACATCGCCCACTGACATCGCTAAATGTCAACGTATTTGCCAGTATTCTGGTATCAGTTAACAAGGCCAGTATATTGGTGCATTAAATACACACCAGCAATTTTACTGTACATAGCAATGGGGCAACTTAGTGGTACATGTGACAACTCTCAGAAATGAAGCAGTCCAGCTTTGGTTTCGATCAGAAGAAAGCAAAGCACTTCCTCAGCTCCTTTTGTGGGCTCAACCTCTGTGATGCAGGTCTTTTTCTTTTTTCCACTGAGTGAAAGGTAGCTGGAAAAACCGATGGGAGAGTCGACCTGGGTGTGCTCAGTTAGCAGCCCAGCCAGCTCCCCCCTTTCTGCTTCCATGCACACTGATACATCTTCAGCTTGTTACATCAGTCCCCTGCTGCAGGGCCTTGTATGTGCTGAGCTCTGCTCTCAGCGTACTTGGCAATGTGTCCTTGGTAATGCACCTTTACCCGAGAGATCACACCCTCTCATCCCAATTACACAGTGCCAGAAAATTAGGCATTGGAGGCTGGTTGAAAAGTTACATAATTTTGCCTTAATGTTGTTAACATTATCAGAAGGTTCACGTGCCGTCAGGCCTGACTTAAAGGCATAATACGCAATACTTATGGGTTACTGTTTGACAACACAACATTTAAAGTTGGCCTCTCCTCCCTGCCTCTACATGTGAGTAACCAAGAGAGGGAGCGGCGTTGTGCAGAACAAAGCAGTGAATCAGAAACATAAAACCTTATTTTCTGATTGTATCATGGCAGTTACATTCTAAAGCATAAAGAAATAAACGGGCCCACACCTCTGCACAGCCCTGCGGGAATGTGGCACCTTGGCAGATTTTGTGTGAACGCAGCCAAAGCACATGCTTCATCCCATCCGCTGTGGCCTCTCTGCTGTGTGTTTGTGTGTAAACCTCAACCTTTACTGCCAATCAAACAAACACACAGACCTGCAGCTTTTCAGACCATTAATTTTACACATCCAACATCCATGACACGGGGGAAAAAAAGCAGAGCAGAGAGCTGGAGACAGAGATGTAACCTGATTGATACATTTTTATAAAGTCCTGCCCGCACACATGCTGTTACTGGTGGGGGTTACACACCTACTGCAGCACAGACGCATCCTGAACATGACAAAATAAGAAGAAATTAAGACAATACAGGCAGAGGTGAGGATCTCTGCAGATAAATACACTTTTATTGGGTCATCCCTCTCAGCAATGGTCATGATTGAAAGGGAGGACTCTTGTGAATCTAGATATTTTTTTAATTTAAAAAAAAATGCTACGTGTCACACCTTTAAAACAGGTTTCGCTTGTTGTAATCATTTCACATGTATGTAAAGTTAATAAGGCAAAAGCATGCTGAAGTAGACAAATCAAATAAAGTCTCCAGACTAAAGTATTATGTGAATTAACATTAAATTTGGTATAAGACAGCCATGGTGATTACATGATGAATGCTGATAAACTTGATATAAAGCTGCCAGGTGAGAATCTGATGGTTATTTATGACCTAAAAAAAATGAATGGGATTGCCAAAGTGTTGCTAACATGGCTGTATACTTTTGTTTATATATTGTGCTTAAATAATGTACCATCAATTGTCCTTTGCCTCCCATATGATAATTATGAATCTGTCCCATTTTAGAGTGAGAAGAAGATGACCAGCGAGACTCCGCCCACCATCTCTATGGCTCTGGTAAACCCCCAGATGCCCTCTGCCTCTGCAGACGGCAAAAACTCCTCCACACAGCAGCTCTCTATCAGTGTGTGAGTCACTGTTTTTAAATATTATGCAGTATTAATGGTATGATAGATGTCACATCTATGGGGCATGAATAGAATAGGAAACACTTATATATACCCCAAAAAAAGGCTGAATAACCTGGATATATATTGTCAAAGGTGTGTTATAATATGCATAAACCCACTTTGCGACTTCTCAGTTGTGCCGTCCTGTACTCCTACAAACCACGACGACCAGAGGAGCTAGAACTGAGGAAAGGGGAGATGGTGGGAGTGTATGGAAAGTTCAAAGAAGGCTGGCTGCGTGGGTTATCACTTAGAACGGGCAAAGTGGGCATCTTGCCCAGCAACTACGTCACGCCTGTGCTTAGGTGAGAGGTTGTGATCTCTGACAGTAGGAAGTGAGAGCTAAATGATGTTTGGGTTCAGTTTGTAACATAGTGTGGGTAGGAAGACATGATATTATGGACACTTTTAAATATTTATGAATCAGAAATACAAAGCTGTATGACAGGGGTTGGTGCTTTTTAAAAAGTATTTTACTTCTTCATGTTCAAACTTTCTTTGCCGTATACGAAAACGATCTGTAAGTAGATTTTCATCTTATACTCAAATGTTTCGTTGCCAAACTACAGAACCTCGGCCCGACTACTGGAGACCAAAGCAGCTAATGCGTCCTCACAACACAACACAGTATCTGGAAAGAAACACACAGCTGCCAAGAACCCTGCTGTGGTCCTTGCTCTTGATAGGGTGAACGGTGATGGAATGATATATCCAACAGGACAGGTCCCATCTGTGCCAAACGGAGCACAGCATGCAATGTCATCCGCTGGGACCGGAAAGCCTTCCTTCTATGGGGGTTCACAACGCTGGGAGACCGTAAGGCGTATTTTTCACCCACATAGAGGTGAGTGACTCTCGCGGCTTGATTAAATTATGCACTTTCTCGGGTACTTGATGATCTTTCAATTTTTATATTTATTTCAGCCTCAAACCGTCCATCCCACATGTCCAATTCACACGTTCCCCCCAACTCGCAACACTTTGCACAACATCAGGCATCCGGCTACTCACCCGCCCTGCAGAGGAAGAAGTACAGCAGCTTCATATCCAACCCTGGCAAACCACTGGGCTGGATGACTGAGCCAGCAGTGCCCTCTGCTGCTGCAGTCATGAAGGACAGGGACTTCACTGCTTCATATGAAGCAACCTTTCAGCATGACAGACAGCCTACCACTGCCCCTCAATCAATTCTAGTCAAGCCTGACATGTACAAGAATAGTATGGACAAGGTAATGCCATACTTGTGATGTCTCTTGTGGAGCTTGCAGCTGTCTACTATTATGTACATTATGCAGTGTCACTGAAGTGGATCATGCTTTTCCATATATGTCATATATATGCTGTTGCAACGGAGGATGCTCACATTAAACATGGCCAAAGTTTCAAATAATGAGGTCAGTGTACATACAAGTAATCCCTGTGGGCTCAAAATTCAGACTTCAAACTTTAAAACGCTCAGTTTCACAGTTTTATCTACTCTTGGATCTATATGATGTGAAAGATAGGGGAGATATCCTTAATGTGTTCATCCCAGGCACACAGCTCTGCCTGTGAGCACATCCACCCCATCCACTTTCTGTTCAAACCTTCTGTTTGTGAGGGGCAGCCAATCAGACGAAAGTTGGTTTAAAATTATGGTGTCCTTAAAGGGGAAGGAGCTATAGCCTGTTTCAAACAGAGGATAAATGAAGGGGCTGCTCCAAAGCTCAGTAAAAGTAGATAAGGATTATTTTCATCTGTATGTCATGGAAAGCTACTCTACTAGAGTCCAAGAATAAAAAATATGGGCCTAAAATTAGCTTTATAGGTTCACTTTAAAGTATTATTGCTCTTTTTTCATGTGATTTACAGTTCATGTTTTATTCCATAGCCGACAAAGTCTGTGCGGTTTGTCACAGATGAAGACTCCCCTCCTCCAAGACACCGGACCTCCTCTTGGTCGTCAGGAAATCAGGTTCCCTCCAACAGCCGGCCTGGGCCCCTTCCTTTAGAAGTGTGGGCCCCATCTCTCACCCTGGGAAGGGACGGACCAGGGATCATTCTCAAAGAAGGAAAAGGACCTATTCTCAGGAAAGGCCTTGAAACAACCATCTCAGATTTTAATTCTAACCCGCAGAAACCAATATCCTCACAGCCTACACTATCAGCCATGTCAGCTCAATTCAGCCCGAGCAGGTATGTTGTATTTATGTGTTTGCTCTTGAAAGTACAGAGCAGTGATTGGTTATCATACAGATGGGGTAGACTTGAAAAATCATTACTGTTTTGACAGACTGGGTAAAAACCTGAGGCTCCTCTTTTTTTTTTTTTGCAGACACAGAGTGGCCACAACCCATTGAGCCCAGACAGACTCAGAGTTCAGTCTTCTTCAAGGAGAGCTTGTCCTCGTCCACAGACCACGACCTGATGGACGGGTTCTCGTTACTCAGGAGAGCACCGGGCAGACAGGATTATTCCAGAGCAGTATTCTTCAGTCCTTTGAACGTCTCAGCTGACTGTGTATTTCCTTGTGTATATTTCTAAATTCCATGTTTTAAAACTGCCAGATAACTTGATTGACCTGGTGATGCGTGTTGAGGTACAAAGGTTAATACTGCCAAATGACAATGCTGTGGAAAGTGTTTATTTTTGTCCTGAGTGCACATGAGAGCATGGCTAAATTCTCTGGAGATATCTGTTGCGTCCTTCAGCGTGTGTGTATGTTTGTTTACACATGTACAATTACAAGATTTTGCACAAAAAAAACCCACTTAATGACTGTTCCTCATTTTATACCCGTGTTACACGCATTTGTGAGTGCCTTTGTCAAAACCCACAAAGAAAGCAAACTATATTTGTATATATTTAGAGAAATTATGAGGTGAAATATCCTGCTTATGTGGTAATAAAGTATACTTCCATGACATTAGTAGTTTCATGTCTTCTTTCAGATATAAATCTGAAACCAACAAGAATATATAACAACAGCAGCATATTTTTGCATGTTAAGATACTTTGGTAGTGACCCTATCCTACATATAAACCTTGTTTTGCAGCCTTAGTCTACAGCTGGATTTTAACTACGACCCTCTTGGAGCCCATTAGTTCAGTTCAGTTCAGCTTTATTTATCTAGCACTAATTCACACAACAGTCATCTCAGTGCACTTTATATCATAAGGTAAAGACCTTAGAGAAACCCAGTGATGCTCTATGAGCAAGAAATTGCAAGACTGAGGAGATTTTAACAACACCCTTTTAACACTGAGGAACCTCAGCAGAACAAGGCTCTGGGAGGTCCTGCTGGGAAGATGGGAAAGAACAGAGACAAGCCCCCTTTCTCATGTCTCAGATTCTTCTCCTCTCCTCCACTCCTCTCTTTGCTTCTTAATTCCTCCCACCAAGGAGAGAGGAGTGGCCAAGGAGAGAGGAGTCCAAGCAACTTTGTTTAGCAAAGTTAGGCATCCTGCCCTCAGCCCAACAAAACATAAACTACAGCTCTATTTTGTGATCTCAGATGTAACATTGATCATGACATTTTTTATATTTAGGGCCACTTTTAATTAAATTCACAAATGTGTCACAATGTGACAAGATATACATTTTTTTAATCACACATATTGAAGGGCAGAAAGTTGAATCATCTTAAATAGCTAAAAGAACATTAATAAAAAAAAACACTAATTGTTTAAAGAGTCTTCTTCCCACCAGGGTGCCATTAAAAGCCCCCTGGTGGCTTTAATTGAAAGGAGGATTATCCAGGGTATGCTCATTAGCTAACAACTTGTGACTGACAAGTCTTCAGACACTGAGTCAGATCTGCCCCTCGTCGTCACATCTGGTTTCAAAAAGCAAGAAGGTGACATCATGGTAGCTACGTCCAAATTTTACACTGTCTGTGGTTGTTTGTCTGTATTTTTAGGCATTGCATTGTGGCAGTAAGAACCCCCACTAAGCAGGGAAATTTGCTGGGAGGGCAGCCATTAAACATCGACAGGCTTGGTTTGGTTTTCAGACTTTGGACTGGAGAAACCGTGTTCACCTTTCTGTGGTAAATTTCAAAACATATTTTTAAATTAATATGCTGTACCTCAAAAGACTTAGCTTTCTGTACTGTTTTATGTGGAAAGAGTTGGTAGCTTTTTCTTTACTTGTGTCTCCCTGTGCCAGAGAAGGTTTTTTTTTCATGACTCATTCTAATCTGAAAACCTATTTAAAACCATACTTTACACTTCAGTGCTGTTCAGGCAGAGTCTGGCCCGTTTGGCTATGTTACTGCCAAGTAAGGCAACTCTGATAAAGCTCTGATTGTTAATTAGCTAATGAGCTAAAGTTTTAAAAGTAGTAACTTCATGTTGTACTAAGGTACAGATAGATACCCAGCAGTTTGGGACTTGAACACAAGTTCTGTAATGTGTTAACTAAATTAATGTTTTTTTAATTTATTTTAATTTTATTTACAAAACAGGACAGCAATTGAACAAGACATATCAAGGACAAGGACAGAATACTTACAAAAACAACAAAAACAGGAAAACAATCATTGGAAGAGAGGGATAGTAAGGATATAAGAATGTGTGTAGCACGTATAATGTGCAAAGAAGTGCAGTGTAAGAAGGTTTAACTATATTCAGAAATAAAAGATGGGACACAATAAATGCTAATAGTAACAATAATAGCAATAATCCTTATCCTCCTATATGCTGTGATCAAAAGTCTACATATATACACCCATATGCACCCCTATGTATATACCCTGTAGTGATAATTAAAAAAATATACATATATATAGATACATATATATGTATATGCATACAAAGACATCCACACATACATAAATAGACACATACATACAATAACGTTATAAACTAAATAAATAGAAGAACTACATAAGAAAGAAGGGGAGAAAAAGTGTGTGTGGGGGGGGGGGGGGAACCAATTTAT
>VUQI01028066.1:0-11926 GCA_015106735.1 Paratilapia polleni
TGGTTCCTAGGGTATTTAAAAGTAGAATGGGAGGAAAAGCCTTCAGCTTTCAGGCCCCTCTCCTGTGGAACCAGCTCCCAGTTTGGATTCGACACCCTCTCTACTTTTAAGATTAGGCTTAAAACTTTCCTTTTTGATAGAGCTTATAGTTAGGGCTGGATCAGGTGACCCTGAACCATCCCTTAGTTAAGCTGTAATAGGCTTAGGCTGCTGGGGTCTTCCCATGATGCACTGAGCACTTCCTCTTCCTCACTTCCTTTCACTCTCCATGTGTTTATACACCATTTGCATTTAATCATTAGCTATTATTAACTCTGTCTCTCTCCCATAGGTGTGTCTTTTTGTCCTGTCTCCCTCTGCTCTCTTCTGTTTCCTTTCATCCCCAATCAGTCGTGGCAGATGGCTGCGCCTCCCTGAGCCTGGTTCTGCCGGAGGTTTCTTCCTGTTAAAAGGGAGTTTTTCCTTCCCACTGTTGCCAAGTGCTTGCTCATAGGGGGTCGTCTGACTGTTGGGGTTTTCTCTCTAATATTGTAGGGTCTTTACCCTAAAATATAAAGCGCCTTGAGGCGACTGTTGTTGTGATTTGGCCCTATATAAATAAAATTGAATTGAAACTGAATTGAATGTCTACATGCCTAAATGTCCCTGCCATGTGATTGACTAATTAGATAATCTATTGTAGGGTCTTTACCCTAAAATATAAAGCGCCTTGAAGCGACTGTTTTTGTGATTTGGCGCTATATAAATAAAACTGAATTGAATTGAATTGAATATCTGCATTAACGAGCAGTTCAACAGGTATACCTAATGAAGTGGCCGGTGAGTATATATGGGCAGCAGTAAGGCCAGCAGATAGGTGACTACACATTATGGCATAATGCCTGAATTTACTATATGCAGACTATGGGGGGCAGTATCCAACAGCAAGACTGATTCCTAATTACAGTGTTAAAATCTAAACAGTTTTATGTTAACAGACCAGTGAGGCCTGAGAAACTTCTAATAACCCAGTTTGAATGGATGCTTGCTATGAAATACTATTTTCAGGGCAAAGCAACAAAGTTTACATTCATGCTTTAGCTTACAGTTTTCATGTTTAACACCAGGAGCTATTTAAACCTTGTCTTTTCCATAACTGCTGATGATCATGAATGTAAGGGACTCAAAAATTGAACATTTTTTTACTTAAATATTGGAACCCTAATTGCCAGAAGAAAAAAAAAGCCTATTCCACCAGGAAGATGTCTCAGTAACATTTACAAAATGCCATAAATTAGATTTTTATAAAATTTCTAAAATAATGTACTTACTGCATTTATTTGCTGCTTACAAAGCATAATATCATGGAAAACATGCTCTTCAGACCTCACAGTATGTTACAGAAATTAGACCTGAGATTTGATTTCACTGCTCTGAGTTTCAACTTGCTTAGGACTAAAAACCTAACTTGGAGCTTAACTATATAAAGATCCCCCTTGTCATACACAGTATAATCATCATTGTTAAACTGACACCAGCAGAGTTAAACTCAACACTTTGAATCTGTCAGTACTGGTCCGCACAACACAGAGTTAAATCTACACTTTTGATTGTGTTAAATGCTTTGCACATGACAGAGTTACAACAAGTCTTGCAGTCAGTGAAATGTAACACTATGTATCAAAGGTCAGTGTTGAGTTAAACAACACTTGTGTTTAACACAGCTAACACTGCATTTATAGGTACTCTTTTAAAACAACAACAGGTATCAAAGACAGGGTTGCTGCCCAGGAGCGTTTCCAGGATTTTTTAAATGGGGTAGCACGGGGGGACCATAGACAGAATAAAAGATTGACATAGCTACTGTGACGTCACCCGTTGGTTTCTGGAGTCCCATTTTAAAGATCAGTTTCTGCCGTCGTCATCTTGGTTGCAGGAAACCGAATGTGACAAGATGGGGCAGGTCTGACTGAGAAACCGCTTGCTCATTGGCTAACGACTTGTCATCACAAGTCGTTAGCCAATGAGCGAGAGGAAAATACCAAGGTTAATCCTCCTTTTTGAAATATGGTATGACCAAGATTTACAAAATAGATTAAATTTTTTATTCAGTATGACCCAAAATGAGTGATTAAGACCAGGAACTCAGCAGCAAAGTGTTTACAGGTCAAGAAAGAAAGCGTTATTCCCAGAGACTTCCATAAGACCGGAAGTCTTTTTGCAACCACAGCTATCGCTATCTGGTGGCCTTCAGATAGAATGCAGGATTTTAGGCACTTTGTTTTCTGACCAGGAAGCTACGAAGCTATGTCCATCTTTTTACTGTCTGTCACCAGCAGTGAAGGCCCCATATTTAATCAGAAACAATCAGTGCTGCCGCATGCTCTCCTTCTGTTCACGCCACTGCTGCTTCCATGTTAAACATATATATATTGTAAAATGTAGCTGAATACTGAACTCTCATAGTTTTTTACAAACAATACAGGGAGTCAATTTATGATCACCTTTTTTTCAGCTGCAAATTATGTCCCCAAAGGTAACCTTTGTCGATATCTGTTTTATCTAATAAGATAAAGTTCTCAGTCTGTTCCTCTCACTTCATTAATTTTTATTGCTGCAAACGGGGATTGTCAAGCAGACAGTCTGACCAACACTGTCATTAAAACCTGTCATAAATGTTGCATGCACCTAAACAAGCTGAAATGTTTGTATCCAACTTAACTGAATGCAAACATGTAGACTCTTGTACTAATAAAGGTAAGTGAGACAGCAGTCACCAGTCCTCTGTGAGATAATGTATGGTGGCAGGTCTTTGCACATAAAGTAGGTGAAGAATTGTGTTATTTTCTTAGCTCTCTCTAAATTGGGAAGTAGCTTTGTCAAGCTAAGAGTGTCCAGTGTTAGTTGGTTTATTGGTTGAGATGATTTAATGTTAGCTTTGCCGTCTTCAGTTAAAGTTATCTCAGGATGGTGGGGTGTGAGTTGAGCCCTACTAGAAAATTTTACTTTCATCTCATCCTTGTTAAAAATTTCAAAAGAAGTCAATACGTTTAATTGCTGAAAAAGCACTTGACTTTATTATTATTCTAGTACTGAAAAGTTCAATTTGTATTTGCAAAATATATAATAAGATATCGATATTTGGTGTCCCTGTATCAATAGAATATTGGCACAAAAAATATCACGATACTATGTTGTATCGATTTTTTTCCCCTACCCCTACTAATGATGGTGTATCAGATAACAATAAACTGTTGTGATTTAACAAAATTATACTTGTAGGTAATTAAAGGACCAATGTGTAGGATTGGGGTGGGGTGGGTTCTAGAAGTTGTGTCTATTAGCAGAAATTGAATAAAGTATCAATAATTAAGTTTTCACTTGTGCACAATTACCTGTATCTACAATTCATTGTGTTTTCACTGGCTTAGAATGAGCCCTTCATATCTACGTTAAGGAGCAGGTCCACATCCATGGAGCCTGTTATGTAAGTTTCACTAAGTTTCTACAGTCGTGAGAACAGACAAACCAAACACTGGTTCTAGCAGTGACGCAAGCAGTTGCAACTCTGTATGCACTGTGTGTACTTTTTTAAACACTCGAAAATACAACAGCAGCAAATTTTTTTTTAATTGATTAATTGGCTTGATATTATTATCATTATTATTTGCTGCATCCTCTCACTAATGTTATAATGTGAATACATTTGAAAGCTGATTTATTGTGTCACTGGATAAAGGTCACATTCAACATTTCTGGTGCTTAATGGCCACTTTGGCAATGAATTTTGCTTATTTTGTGAAATGAAAGAAAATGTTTTTAGGCTTTTGAATAGAAAAAAGAACGACTGTAAACTGTGAAGATTCTGCTAAGGGTCTTCTAAGGTTAATGCTGCTAACCTTTAGCAGCTTAGTCTTCCAGCTGCATATAGTTTATAGTTTTATCTTTGTGCCTAACTGTTATTTTGACGATGCTAGGCTACAGCTTAATCCTGCTTAATGCCGACTTGTACAGCACATTTCTCTGGGTTTTATTGAGAAGTTTTTCTGGCTGATGGCCTGTTGGCTGGTAGGCTAAGGAATTTGTGGAGGTGTTGTATTGGTATTAGTGCAACTTTCAGAAAAAAAAATATGAATCATGTCAGGCAAAGGGTGGAAAGGGGTGGGTCGAGGGGTTAAGTATTGCCAGCAGCATTGCTAAACAACATGTTTTTACACAGAGGTGATGGCAAGTCAAGGTTCTCCTACACATTTGGTTAAGAAGGTTGCAATCTTCAACCACTAGATGTCACTAAATTGTATACACTGGTCCTTTAAGTTCATATTTCAATGAAAGAGAACACCCCCACGATCCCACCTGGACTGCAGCACACACAGTACATTAGTCTGTATTATTAAGGGCAAACAGGTGAAGTGACAATTAGAATAAAACTTTCTGAGTGGAAATGTAAAATCAATGGGCCAAAGCTGTGACATGATTGGTTTCGGCTTGTGTAAATCACTTACAGCTTTTAAATTAACATGGTCAAATGCAGTGTCATTTTTGCATTTAGACATCCGAAATACTTGCATTATGACTTTTAAGGCATAGGACGTGACTTGATCGTTCTTGCTCTGAAGGACTTGAATTCAAGAGATTAAAATTATGTTAACATTTAAACAATGTTGGGTAACCTTATCTCATCACATTAAAGTTTACAACTTTACCACATCAAAGCAGGAAGCTCCCAGAACAATAAAACAGTGACCTAGATAACATGTCCTAAATTATATGGTTTAAAAAGTTTGTGGTTGGTTAAAAAAAAAAAAAAAAAAAAAAAAAAAAAAAAAGTTTAAAATTAATTGAAATAAACTGTGAAACATGTCTTGGATAAATGAGGTGGTCTCTTTCCTTTTGTGTTTGTTTTGGTTCTTTGCACTTTTCCTCCACAACACAGAAATCTGTTGTTACTGAATAGGTGTCATAAATTACAGCTGCTACAGCACAGACAAGTGTGAAACATCTGAGCGGTTTCTGTGCAGCCTTATTGTGTTTTTAAAGTGTTGCACACAGTGTAGCCTGCTGTTGTAATGAAGGGTCCTTGCTAAATAGATTCCAAACAATCACTTAATGTGATTTTTACATATGATTTGGGAATGACACTAATTCATGATTTAACTATTAGAGTGTGATGCATTCCTTTAACGCCACATTTACAAAATACACCATTAGTGTATAGTTTAATTAAAGCTAAATATTATTGGTATCAGTGTAAGTAGATTGGATTTTTATTTTTTCATTAAAAAAAATCATTGAAAATTGTGAGCTGTGTAATTATTTCTACAGCTTTCTATGTTTATACTACTGTACGTTTGCTGGGTTGTATAGAATTGGTATACATAAACTCCCAAAAGAATGAAGCCACCTGCATAAAGCCCTGAAATTGCTTTTTGGGTGTATCAAGACAAAATGTGAATCACAAGGTTGCTTTTCACAGACAAAACTTCATATAACTTCTGAGTGCAGATACTGCACCAGCTGCAAAAAACTGCTACACCCTGCTTTTTCTGATTGCTCAAACATATACACTCACCGGCCACTTTCTTAGGTACACCTGTTCAACTGCCTGTCAAAGGTAAATATCTAATCAGCCAGTCACATGGCAGCAGCTCAATGCATTTAGACATGTAGACATGGTCAAGACGACCTGCTGAAGCTCAAACTGAGCATCAGAATGCGAAACAGGTGATTTAAGTGACTTTGAATGTGTCGTTGGTGCTAGATGGTGCTGGTCTTGTTATTTCAGAAACTGCTGATCTACCGGGATTTTCCCACACAACCATCTCTACCATCTTTGCTGAAAATAGTCAGAAAAAGAGAAAATATCCAGTGAGCAGCAGTTCTCTGGGTGAAAATGCCTTGTTGATGCCAGAGGTCAGAGGAGATTGGCCAGACTGCGTCGAGCTGATAGGAAGGCAACAGTAACTCAAATAACCACAGGTTACAAGGTATGCAGAAGAGCATCTCTCACAATACATCAAACCTTGAAGCAGATGGGCTACAGCAACAGAAGACCAGGAACAGGAAACTGGGGCTACAGTTCACACAGACTCACCAAAACTGGACAACAGAAGATTGGGAAAATGTTGCCTGGTCCAGTGAATCTCGTTTTCTGCTGCTGCAGCAGGGGGCAGGATTTATGTGCCTCCATGCTCCCTACTTGAGGTCACATGTTACAGAGCTGAAAATCCTAATATACCATAAGAAAGGTATTTTTTGTTTTATTTATTTATTTAAAAACATGTCTCATTTGTAATGGACAATCGATAAAGTAAAATAAATAAATAAATAAATAAAATAAACAGGAATAAATAAATAAAATTACTCAGCTAAGCCAAACCAAAAATTATTTTTAAAATGCCAAACGTATTCTTTCTTTCTAACTCACTATTCATTTGGATAGTTTGGATTCTGTCTTTTTTTATTAAGTAAATTTGGGATCTACTCACTCTACCCAGTGATTTGCTGTAATTTAGACATAATTATCAATTGATAAAATGAAAACGTTGCATAAATCAAGTGAAGTTCAGTAATATTTGCAGTTCTAATTACTAAAATAAAACACTTGGATCTGCTCTGCAGCCAGTTACTCAAGGCTTGGATCAGAGGTTCACTCTATTGACTATTATTTGGTGCTTTGGTGTTGGAGAAAGCTGTGTAACAATCTCCAGGAGTTCAACTGAACTGAGATCTGGAAAACCTTGGTTTGCAGTGGCTTTTCCCTCTAATAGCACCAGTGGACCTACGACATTCGTTATAGAATTTGTTTTCCCTTTAATTTGTCACCCGCCGTCTATGTGATTAAACCAGTATATAACCTCCACAAACTTTAGGAACCCCCGTGGAACCTCCAGTACCACTAGCAGCCCTGTTATCACCGGGTTTACTGAAGTCTCGCGATGTTTCGGTGTGACAGAGTATAGTGGCGACGAGAACTGGCGTGGGACGGAGCGAAGAGAGTTGTTATCGAAGAGGGAGAAGAGACAGCGGTAGGAGCAGAGCAGGGGGTGTGTGAGTGTGTTTGTGAGGTCCTAAAAGGAGCACAACACGGCGTGAATGAGAGAGACAAGCTGGCGAATTTCAACATGGCATCCGGAGATACGCTGTACATTGAGACAGACGGCTCGGAGATGCCGGCCGAGATCGTGGAGTTACACGAGATAGAGGTGGAGACGATACCGGTGGAAACTATCGAGACCACGGTGGTCGGCGGGGATGACGACGACGACGACGGGCAGCCCATGATCGCGCTCCAGCCGCTGGTGACGGACGACCCTAGCTCAATCCACCACCACCAGGAGGTGATCCTGGTCCAGACCCGGGAGGAGGTGGTCGGTGGGGATGACTCGGACCTGCATACGGACGGCGGCGGAGGGTTCGAGGACCAGATCCTCATCCCGGTGCCGGCTCCTGGGGTGGAGGACGAGTATATCGAGCAGACTTTGGTGACTGTGGCTGGAAAGAGCTCAGTTGGTCGGGTGAAACGGGGAGGCGGCACTGGTGGGAAGAAAGCGGGCAAAAAGAGCTATTTAAGCGGCGGTGAGCCTGGCGGAAGAAAATGGGAACAGAAGCAGGTGCAAATAAAGACGCTGGAGGGGGAATTTTCTGTTACAATGTGGGCATCGGGTAAGTAACCTTAGCCCAGCTGTGTCTAACAGCTCCGTTGTTAGCCGTTGCATGAGGCCTCATTACCAGGGCGTTGTCCTGCTGCACCAGACTAGTTCCTGGAGTGGTCCGTCGCACCTCCGTGAGAAGCGACATATAGCACGATTTTTCGATGCAAAACCCCGCTGTAGCATATCGAAATGTTTTTGTTTTGAAGGGAGGCCATGTTTTAGGTGTTGCTGGGCGCCGCCATATTCCCCGAGACAAGTAAGTATGGCGGCGGCCCCGAAAAAATGGCGATAGTCGCGGCCAGGCAGAGATGGCGGCGGTGCTTGGGGGAGTGAGAGAGAGAGAGAGAGGCAGCAGGGTTTGGGATATTTTTTTAGGCCGCGAAATTGTTGCGCCGTCACTGCATAAAAGCAGTTGATACCGCGGCTGAGGATTATGTCTGTTGGGTTAAAGTTTATCATTTGAGTCGGGGACTATTTAGCCAGTAAACCATTTAGCAGTTGGCTGCTGTTGCTGGTAGTTAACCAGACAGCTCTGTCCCTGCATTAAGCTAGCCCCTGCCTGTTCAGAGTGAAACTGACCAGGTGGTAATTTATCATTACTATAAGAGGCTTTCATAAGGCAAACAAGAGCTGATATTATGTGAGGCTATGATTTGTAGTCCACAAACTAGATAAAGAACTGTTTAACAGGCTAACTTTTAGCAATGTACCTGTCTATATGTTTTCTCTTCAGACTCCGCAGTCATCTATTTTTAGTGCTCTCTGCTGGTTGGTAGAGAGCAGGAGTAATTTAAACACATGAACACATTATTTGCACACTTATCTCTTTTTTTTTTTTTTATCTCATTTGAATTAAGGACAAGGTTTTTTTGCATGTCATATGTCTTACATTAAATCAATTTACAGTCTTACATAATACCTTGAAAACAAAATTATAGTAAACAGGATGATATTTGAATCAATTTTAACACATTGAACTGCAATTTGCAAAGTAAAGGCAGCAGTATTGTGAGTCAAGGGGGATACATTTGTACGGGTAAACACCCCGATATGAATAATAGTGTTTTTTGCATCCATGTAATTCCAGGGTAATTATGCAACACTGATGTGATTCCTAATATAACCCGAGGGCCAGATGTTTCCAGCCTCCTGAGGCTTGTAGCCAGGGTAACACCAATATGTTATCGGTTCAGTCTCTGTAATGTGTTTCTAGATGATAATAAAGACATTGACCATGAATCAGTGGTGGAGGAGCAGATCGTCGGGGAGAACTCTCCTCCGGATTACTCCGAGTACATGACAGGGAAGAAGCTGCCCCCTGGTGGCATCCCGGGGATCGACCTCTCAGACCCCAAACAGCTGGCTGAGTTTGCCAGGTGAGTGTGTGTCAGGTCAATCAGGATCCCTGCTTCAGTCATTTCCAGCCGTAAACAGACCTGTTTACACTGTCCACACAGTTCTGATGAATATGCACAACGATACCGCTGCTGCTCATCGGATGCTGTGAGTCTGAAAGGTCAAAAACATGCAGGGGAAATTTCAGATGTGCTCTTCTAAACATTGAAGTATTTGTTCGGTATTTCTCCAAGATTTAAGATTTGGTCGCAAAATATAATTATTATTTAAAAACTGTGTGAGGTATTACACAAACATGCCCTGTGATTATTTTATTTTGTCTTCCTTTTTTATGTTTCTGCACAGTTTGATTAGGCCATGTGCAGGGTATTTATTGGGAAGGTAGGTCATTGTTACTAAAGTAGACCAAAGAGAGGTCTTCTGTATACCCATATTGTATTTTGTTATGAAATGATGATTAAATAATCTCAAAACCACTATTCAGTATCCAGTGGGTCACTTTGTGATTTTTATTATTAACCAATTATTTATGTGTCTAAAAAATGCCTTGTTGATTTTCTTATTCTGTCAAACCAGAGAAAACATAACACTGAAGGAGTTGTAACAAGTTATGTTTTTACATCTTTGCAAAGAAAGACTTAAGGAACCAGTAAAGCTGTTGCTTATTATTTACCAGTACTAAGAAGTGTAAAAGCTCTATTAGTGTAAGTCAGCTAAATGGAAAGCAGGCATAATAGTGAGACTAGTTACTGTGTGAAATCATTGCACTATTATTCTGATTATTATTTAATTAGCTGCTGTTTAGTCAGAGTTCTTATCTGTTCTGTTTTAGTCTTTGTTGATGGTTCAGTTTCAGTTTGTAGTGGTTAAGTTTATGTTTGCTGTACGGTTTGTTTTTATCCTTTTATTTAGGGTTTTGTATCTCAAAAGCCTAACCAGGGACAAGATGTGTAAAATACCTGTGACTATAAGTCCTATAAACATCACATTAGTTGCATTTTACTTTAAATTTAGCAATGCTATATGTATGTAAATAAATACAGATACAGGATGATTACTTTACCTATTATTGTAGTTACTATTTTCCATAATAACTTTCCATAATCTTTTTCAGTATGTGTTTAACCATCCTGTAGGTTACTATTGATGTTTCTGCTGCAACTAAACTAACTAAACTGTGTATTTCTTTTCTTTTAATTTACAGAATGAAACCCAGGAAAGTCAAAGAGGACGATGCTCCCCGGACGATAGCTTGCCCCCATAAAGTGAGTCTGTTGATGGCGTCCCTCAGAGGAACCTTGCCACTGTTTTGGTTGAATTGAGCTCATAGCTCCTGATGGGTTTAAAAGTCTTGCACATTGTTGCTTTCTGTGTAATTGGAAATTTCACTGAAGGTTATTTAAAAGCACTTGAGTGTATTGATTTTTATGTACGCACTAGAACAATCAGGTTTTATCTGAATGAGCTAATGTAAAATGGCTTTTGTTCGCTCTGTGAGCTGCTTGCTCTTTGAGTGTGAGGCTTTTAAGAGTACATTATCACTTCAGGAGAGAATAGAGGCAGCTCTGCTCATTTTCAGGATTTAAACCTGTGTCAGAGAAGCTGTACAAAATTCCAAGCACGCTTTACGCTCACATTTGTAAACGAGGAAGCAAAACCTGAACCTTGCTGCAAAGAACCTTACGTTATTTGTTAACGCTGTGCTGTGCTTTCTTTGGTCTTCAGGGTTGCACAAAGATGTTCAGGGATAACTCAGCCATGAGGAAGCATCTCCACACCCACGGACCCCGCGTGCATGTCTGCGCAGAGTGCGGCAAGGCCTTTGTTGAGAGCTCCAAGCTCAAACGCCACCAACTTGTTCACACAGGGGAGAAACCCTTCCAGGTTGGTATCTGGAATAACCTCACAGTCCCAACACACACAGATACAGTTTTCCCATACAAAGCTAACAAACTCAGCACTGCTGGATGCTGAATTCAAGCTGAGGAAAATGGGATAAGTAATTTCTCCCTGATGGGACTCACCCACCAAATGTCAGTAAAAGTTTATCTTTGGTGGGTAAATGACACCAGCTGGTATTATCTGAAATCTTTTCAGACCAATTGGACTTGATCCATTTTAACAAGTGATTCTGCATAAACACTGACCTATTTTAATCAAAATTAGATATTTTTGCAGATGATTTTGAAGTCACATGTGTCATACTGTTTGATCATCGTGAAACCTGACTGCTCTGCTCCTCTCGTTCCTCCCTAGTGCACCTTTGAAGGTTGCGGGAAAAGGTTTTCTCTGGACTTCAACCTGCGCACACACGTGCGGATCCACACTGGAGACCGACCCTATGTCTGCCCTTTTGACGGCTGCAATAAGAAGTTCGCCCAGTCAACCAACCTAAAGTCTCACATTCTCACACATGCCAAAGCCAAAAATAACCAATGAGAACGTATCCATCAGCGTCGAGTCACAAAGATGGAGAAAAAAGAAAGAGCATTCTAGCGGCACACGTGAGACCTCTTTTGAAGATGGAATGAGAAGCTTGAGACTTATTGATTTATATTAAAAATCTGACAGATTAAAAGACTTAGAACACTGAAATTCAGCTGGTTTTCCTGAGCCCCCTTTCTTCTTCTTCTGCTGTCATATTGGATGAAGAACGCAGTGACTATTCCCCAAAGCCCCAGCCAGCACAGTCCCTTTGTTTCTCCAGTGGCACTCGGCTGCCAGAAGATGGAACCCATGGACAAACATCAGAGACTTATTTTTACCAGAGTGATCAGAGAAGCAGCGGGCTTTTAGTATTTTTATTTTGACGCATTGCTTTTATTTCCCTCAAGTGTGCATATTGTACACTTGACTCAGGCTGTGTTTAGTATAATTGTGTTTTTTTTTTTTTTTTTTTTTTTTTCCTTTTTTTTTTTTTTACTTTTTTCCCTTTA
>VUQI01028067.1:0-13737 GCA_015106735.1 Paratilapia polleni
TAAGTAGTAATTACACAAAAATGATGGTAAATAGTGCATTTCCCTACTTCTCTCATGGGCCAGTCATTTTATTTATATTCTCATTAGGCAACCAGATTGTAAGAAAGTGGAACGGTCTGAAAAATAGGAGACAAAAAATGTGTCCACTAGTAACATACTGGGCTGTTTCTTAAGTTTGTCTTAAGTGTCACATGCCAGCATATCTAAGCTTCTAGCACACAGTCTAAGAGAAGTAAATAATACCTATAATATTTCCTGTTTGCCATTTTTATCTCAATCTGAGTGTCCAAGGCATGCACACGAAGTTGCATAGCAACATCTGGGTAAAATTAGCTAACGCGAGCTCACATAAGCCACTGGCAATGGCATAAAATCTGTCTAATATGTATGTATTGATAAGAGGATATGTGTGGTTTATTGCCTTTAAATTCTAATATGACTGAAATTATTTTCAATTGTAGATAAAGAATATATTGTTTAGGTGAAGAGGCTTACTTTAATTACTTAAACTAACTTTATGCTAAAGTGGCTGACATCTTTTTTGACAGACAATCTACTGCAGATTTATTTTTTTCATGCTTGTGTACCAAAATCCTTTGAAGCAAGTAATAATTGGTCTATTTCTCGTAAAGAAACCATAATATTAAATGATATTTTGGAGGTTGGTGAAACAAAAATCTTTACCTTTTTTTAACTATCTGATGTGCAGAACCTCACTGACAGCTGTGGTACCTGTTATAGATCCAGTTCATGGGTATAAGCCTGTCAGCTTAAGTAAAGCTGTAAGCTTATGTATGATAAATGCCATTGTTAAATAGCCAATCAAGGAAATGCACATCGACTATTAAAGGGAAGGACTTGTTGATGGAATAGTAATCTCTTTACAGTTTTCACATACCACCGTGGATCTGAACACAAGAACACATGCATAAAAATGGTAACAAGCCATGTCCGGCCTTGCAATCCATTCAAGATTCAAGTACAGTTATCACACACTGACAGCCCTTGTATCAAGACCACAGTCAATTGATTTGCATATGGAAAAAAAACCCCTCTCATCCCAGTAAAATCAACATAAACAATGCCATAAAGCCACTGGGGTGCAAGCTCAGTGCTTTCATACCGAATCAGAAACAGAGGATTTAAAGATGGTCTTGAATAAGACAAATGAAAAGTTTTGATGCCATTTTCAGTACCTCTCAAATACATCAAAAATATGTCCTCCCAGATAAACAGTAAGTAACTTTTTTTTTGTCCAGCTCCATTAGATAGACCAGGGTTGCTGAAGTGACATTGGTTGTCAAGATCATGACTTTCTCTTCTATCAGGGGTTAAATAAAAGGATTCTTGTGGGTTCACACACAAACACACTCCTACCCCTCCTCAAACTGGTCCAGGACCCTGTTGGTGCTACCCCCCACCTCCTTTACCTTCTTTCCCTGGCCAGTGCTTTCCTTTGGCCCTGATAAGATGCTATCGGTAACTCTCTAAGCACTTGAGAGGCACTTTAGGAGATCACTGAAGCCATTACCATGAAAAGTAAAAGATACAGGCTATATTGATGCCAGATTAATACTGACCAACATGTTATTGATTTCTGCCCCCTCCTTCCTCTTCCCCATCCCCTTTTACTCTCCCTTACCCAGTTTTTCTTCTGCTCTGGTCTGGACCTCTGACGGTGATCTTATTTTCTGATGGAGCAATGTTTTTTGGCCTGGCTTGGGAAAAAGAGCCCACTCCTCCTCCTCCTCCTGCTGCTCTGCCCCTCGTCGTCTTCTTCAGTGCAATGCCACTATCTACAGTTTCACAGGGCCATCCTTTAAAAGGTGCAGAGCAAAGGCTCGCTGTTATCTGCCAATGTTATTCAATTGTTACAGGACAATCTGGGCCATTAGCTGCTGTGTTAAATAATGCATCCGCTTTTAAAGGGGACCCTTATCTCTTCTATGTGTGTGTGTTTTTTAACATTATTAGTATAGGAGTGTAATGAAAGGTCCCTGCCTGATGGGCTCTGATATACCTCCAAGGTCTCTCTGCGAGCCTCCACCTCCACAAAAACGTATAAACAAACAGTGACCTTTTTAATGAAGCTTGGTTTTATCTCATTTTATTAAAAAGGACAACAAGAAGCGGAAACGCTTCAGACGAGATAAAATGTATTTAAACGTGCTCGTCTAAAAGCACAGACAATCGATCACAATGCAGCCGCTTGGGAGGAAAAAAGGACAGCGGGGATGCACATATAGGCCAGTGTGTTGCTACGAGACACAAAAGGAGAGAGTGCAGGAATGGAGAGATGAGAAGGAAGAGGTGAAGTATGAGAGGTATGTGTAACCTAAATGAGAGAAAACCCAAAGAAAAAAGGGAAGGCAGAGCAGAAGGGAGGATGTAAAGGATGAGTGCAGAGAGAGAAGGATGGAGAAAGGGATGGTGGCAGGAGAGCGATAACCGCAATGTCTTCAGTCACAGATTTACACAGGCCATTGCACTCCCATTCTGCCTGGCTCTTATCAGTGGAATTATTGAGCAGTATGGCATACCATTAAAAATTCTGCTTAGATTTCACAAAAATCAAATTGCGTAAGGTAATGAACGTAGCTTTCAAATGGACTCCTCACTGATACCCATTCTCAGCAGGCAGAAATACATCTCAGTCATAATTCGCTATCTTTATTGTACTTCTACACAGGCTTAACTATGCTGCCAAAGCAGTGGAAAGCTTAATAATCTCTGTTGCCCTTGATGTTAAAGGGATGATTTTGTGGCTATTGCTTTGGAGACATTCTCCCCCCTCCCTTCCCTCCCTACTCTTTATATCTATTTCAGTCTTTATTTCTTCTTCTATCTCCATCTATCTTCCCTCCTTTTTGTCCTCCTATCTCCCTCTTTCTTCTTCTGTGTTTCCCTTTCTTTGCAGACCACACTATCAGCCAAGGTCAGATGGGTCAGCGCAGGTTTTTACTCCCAGAATCCCCACTCTTCTCCAAAGTGCTGTTTGCTGATGACCGGGAGCTATGAAGCTGAGCAAGGAGCACATTTCAAAGATGTCAGCACCCCCTGTTTGGATTGGCCCGTTCTGCTCAAACACACGTAGACACATAACTTCATCTGTCTTCTTAATTTATGGCTCAGACACATTAAAAAAGAATGACTGTATATCTAAGGCGGAGCTGCTTGGGGGGGCTCTCACAATCTGAAGACAAGGCTCTGCTGTCTGCAGTCATGTAACAAACAATAGAGTTAGGTAACACTAAAGGAATGGCAGGGCATGTAGAACCTGCTGTAAATCTTATTTAATAAAGTAGTGCTTGCAGATTAGTTTAGCCATTTGACACATAAGAAGTTGACATGCACATCCTCTAAGAAGTCATTAGAATATTAGTTGAGAGAGAAAAAGATAGACTTTGTTTCCTATTATGTTTCTTTGTAAAGAGGCAAGTTGGGGTTGTTAATGGCAATAAAAAGAGAAAATGACTTAGAAATTGCTCACAAGAACTTACCAAATATGTGTGTTAGCTTTCTAAGACCAATAAATCATCTCTGGTGTAATTCTGGCAAATTAATGTGCAGCAAGTTGACAGGTAGTTATTCTGGAAACTAGCTTTTCACTTGTGTCATTTGCCTAGACTCTGCTCAAATACATAACTTGTGAAGACAGAGTTTTAACTGCTCCACAAAAAGGAAAGGTTTGCACTAACTTATGAAGGAATCAATGGTACAAATATATATTCTGAAGAAGCTGTGAATGTGTGGTCCTATAAGTCATGAAAGTAACAAGCTTGACAATATGGGAACCCATCGAGTTTTCAGAATTTCTGGTGTAGGAAGCAAATATCAGGGCCAAGATTTCCACTTCCATCTGCCAGTCATTGTCTACAAATGCAGGTAAACTTTAAAATGTTAATAATAAGCTAAATCATTGTAGCCAGTGGTTATCTGATGCATTTCATTAAATACCATCTACTTTTTATTCCTCACACTGTTTACCTGCATCAACCAAATCCCACTCAAGCCCAACTGGTACATACTTAGAATACATACGCAGAATCTGTTTATAGAGATTACCTGCGAGCAGTGAACTTTTTAACTTTTCTCTCATCAATAAAACTCCTTATTGAACAAAATGATGTTGAAACCGTAGAACAAAATGGCATCAAGAGAGAAAAAGGGTCCAAAGTCTGGGGAACTATTGGTACTCACTTATGTTTTGGCCATGTTAATTTATCAGTAGACGGTATCTCACTAAGTGATGATGCACAGATAGGGCAAGGTGATTGTTGTCATAAAGTCCTTTGCTGTTTTAATGGTTTTGTAACTCCCTGCATAATGTATCTTTACATTCTGTATAAGCGTTTTCCTCAGTGGGTGTAGTCTGAGAGCTCATTGGCGTTGCAGATGGTGCATCACAAGATGCTCTCTAGCTGACATTCAGACATGACAGGGCATAAACAATGACAATTTTTCAGACAAACTTCACTGCTCAGAAGGATCTAGTTCCACTTAACTTAATGTCAGCCCCCTCACCCACGGTCTTATTCATCCGAAACCAAAAATAACAACCCAAAGTCCAAACACTGTTCTCTGTGTAGCTTCCTGGCACAGACTCTATCTGGCTGGCCTTTCCCTACAGCCAGTATCAGTGTGATGTGCCAAAGCGACAACTGCATGCCACGCAGATCTTGCCTCGCCCTGCCTCTTCTCTCCTCTGTGGCTAGTTAGCCCATTAGCGCTTTCAGCTGTCTGTTGGTCGGTCCGTCTGTACTCTGCTGGGCTTCTCCAATCAGAGGCCTTAGCCCGTGCAGCCCCTAATCCAACTACGGGCTTTACCCCACCAGCTCAGTGTAATCACACAGCTAATTCACAGGCAGACGGGAGGAAGGCAATCCGTGACGGACGTTTTTTGTGCAACTAAGAATGAGCTCCCCGGTGACCAGGGGAGGTGGTGGAGTGGGAGACTGTCAATGAAGGGCCTTGAAAAGATGGCTCCAAAAAGGCGAGATGCGAGGGGAATAGATGAATAGGAGAAACAGGCTCCGAGATAGAAGTACGAAATAAGGAAAATGTTTGGAGTGAATAAAAAAAGGACATGAATCTGTAGTAGTCTTTTGCCAAGAGAGTGTTGAAAGAGCCATTGTGAGTTGGAACAGTCTATATTACTCAATAAAAGCTTTGATGAAAAGCGAGGCTCTGTATTAATTTGGATAAGAAACCTTTGCCTCCGTGCCCCTTTTCTCTCTCGGCTCCCATCCACGACACCTCTGTGGTTTAAAGCAGTGTTCGGTTTCAGTTCAGCAAGCCAAGTCATTACATTTCTACATGTCGCACCTTTCAGTGGGGGAATTAACTAGTGCTGTTATTTCTTCATTCCCCACACGCCGGGACCCAGAAGTACAAAAAGAGAGAGGAAAAAAAAAGGTGTTGATATTTTGACATTGTCACTTCATGCTCACTTGCATGCATGCCCATGCTGTGTGGATGTACTGTATGCCCTCTGACTGTCCTCTCCACAGAACAGCCTTGTCATTGCTAATTTCAGATGAGCTCAGGAGGTGCAAGGATTGTAGCTTGGCTGTCTGCCTTATTTTACTGTAGACATCTCAGTAACAAAGGAGACTGGATCTCCCTTATACTTCATAGTGTGACAGTCAGCAGTCAAAGTAAAAAAAGGCAGAAACCGCAGATTTCCTAAGTATAGATAAAATTAACATCAGTATAGGAATGAAAACAAACATACATTGCAACATGGAATTAGTCTACACACAACCCTGGTACTTTATGAAAATATGTTAACTATGAAAAACCATATGGTTTGTTGTGTGATAGTCTGGCATTTTTCCCTTGAATAACTGAAGAAAACAATTAGAGCAAAATGGAATATAACAACACATTGTCCTCGTGAGAGCAGAAAAGACCGAAGCAAAGTGGTGTTTCCACCAAATCTATGAGTTTTTAAATTGAGAAATCTTACTGTAAATTATTGTGATACCATGCATACTGAAAAATATAAGAATTTAATAAGAGGCTTTGATTAAGTCTTCAACCTATTTGAAAATGGGTTTGGGGATTGCCCAAGTGGCAATCTTTGAGGCTGAAAAAGGAAGCCAGTGCAGTTTAAGCACCGTTAAAGTGCAGTTCCTTAAATGGTCACTTGAGGCTTGCTCCAAAAACGAGTCAATCCCCATAGACGCCAATGTTAAAATGCCCAACTTTACAGCAGAAATAAACATGTTTACTGCTGGGGGATGAATTTGTGTTGGGGATTGCTTGAATGGCATTAAGACTTGCAGTCAGGCAACTTTGAGAGGATAGTGGGTGCTGACACAGGCAGCTGTAGCTGATAGTTTTCTGCTAGTTGTCACCTGATTGTGATGTTGGTACTTTTTAAGAGAATTTTGGATGCACTGGGTGTGAAATGTGTATTTTATGTTTATGCTTCTTACCATTAATAACCAGGTGTCTGTGTCTGTGTGATGCACCAGGTTTTGATTAAGTCTTCAACCCATTTGAAAATTGTTTTGTGAATATGGTTTGCTAACCAAGCTAGCTAGCTTAACTTAGCACTTTATCCTCCTATCCAAATATAGTTACTTCTCGCTCCAAACACCAGGATGGCAGTGCCACAGTGGGGCATCAAAACAAGACACTGCTAACCAGCGAGGTTGTAAAAGGTAGATGGCAACTCCCATCTTTTATGTACTGTCTATAGATTAATCCAAAGGACAGCATCACATAGCGACATATTATTTAATGACTGTTGCCCACACCAAACATGCCATATATTTCATGGTGTTTCTCAGTCATCCAACAAATACACAAATGCCAAAAACATAAGCTTCAGTTTTAATCATGTCTACACTGGCTTTATGTCAACTGTTAGCTTGTGCTGTCACAGTGCACCATGCAACCTATACTTGTAAACTGATTTTGTGTTTGGATGTTAACAGTGTCAAAAATCTGGCAAAAAACATCTAAAAGGCTGATGAATGTCAATGTGAAGTAGGACAGTGGCATTCATTTTTGTCTTGTGGTTTCATCTATACCTCAAATAAGGGATTTACTTAAATGTAGTAGCTTAAATGGAAAATATAAGCTACTACATTATTATAATAACATTTCCCAGCAATGAGAAACAGTCATTGGCCTACACTTATGGATAACTTTGGGGTTTTGTGGTTTCTATTGTACTTACTCAATAGTGTTATTTGTTTTGTGTGCACTGATTGGTGGAAGGCTGCTGGAGGTGGGCGGAGCTGCATTTTTGCTCTGTTGCTACCTGCCTAGATACATCAGACTTGGAAATGAGCTGGAAACAGGCTGCCAGGTAAATCTTAGGCAGGTAATCTGTGCTCATTAGTGCCACCCAAAAGTGTTTTTGAGTCATAATTTGGTTGACTAAACTAGAGCCCAGAGGGAGAAAACAGGCAGGGAGAAAGATATTCTCACTAATGGGGTGAGAAAGTTCAGATAAACTGACACTTTTACGATATCAGTGTGCGTAATGTCTGCATTTGTGTTTATGTATGTAACAGTATAGAAAACTTATCAAACAAACACATAAAATCTCAAAAACACTGTTGTTGTTATGAAGACTTTGACATTTGTATTCATAATTAACCATTGGGACGAAGAGCCAAGCCCAGATGGAATGTAATGTTTATGTTACTGAGTTAATATCAGTGTGCGCTGTGTATGAAAAATCACACAACAAAACAAACACAAAATCACTGTGTGTTTGTTTCTTTGTCCGCCAACTCTTCCTACACAATCAGAAGTTGAGAAACCAAACTTAGCACACAGGTACATCTTGGGCCCCTTAAGGTTTTTATCTATATCAGATATTATGTTATCTTGTTGACTAACAACCACCTAGCAACATCTTAAAATGACCCATTTTTAGCATATAAACATCTACCACCCCTATTTTTTGCTTTTTTCAATGCAAGAACAGTTATGTGAAAAAGAAAAAATTCAAAGGACTCTATGCAGTCCTGTGAAAAGGTAAATACACCCTTACTGCTTCCATAGGACTTAAGAGGGTAAGTAGCAGCCAGGTGCTGCTAATCAAAGGCACTTCATTAACTGATCATCAGCAAGTGTGACCACCTCTATAAAAGTGTAAGATTTGGCGGTTTGCTGGTCTGGAGCACTGGTGTGTGTGTTAATACATTGTCTAGGAGGAAAGACATCAGCAATGATCTTAGAGAAGCAATTGTTGCTTCCCATCAATCTGGGAAGGGCTATAAGGCCATTTCCAAACAATGTGAAATCTGGCATTCTAGAGTGAGAAAGATTATTCACAAGTGGAAAACATTCAAGACAGCTGCCAATCTTCCCAGGAGTGGACATCCCAGCAAATTCACCCCCAAGGACAGAGTGCTCAGAGAAATTGCAAAAAACACAAGCGCTCCATCTCAGACTCTACAGGCCTCAGTTAGCATGTTAAAGTTCATGACAGTACAATTAAAAAAAGACTGAACACGTATGGAGGGGTTTGGAGGGGTTTCTCCTAGAAACTGGAACAATATCCTTCAGACAGACAAGACTAAAGTGGAGATGTTTGACTATATTGCACTGTATATATATATACTGTATTGCAAATCCTCAAATCATCTTGTTTTCTTGGAGCCAGAATTAACCATGTTTGGAAAAGAGACAGTGGAGTATTAAGTTAGCACCTACCGCTACCTAGCATGGTTACCAAGCTGCATCCATAGACTGTATAGGTGTAGAGATTCCTGCTAATTAGTGCCAAGTGACATGCAAATGCATACCAGATGATAAAAGAATATGTCTCTGTACTGCTGATAGAAGTGGAGTTAGAAGGTGTGGTACATCTACTAAATGCAGTAGTGCACCATGCCTCAGTATGGCATTTGTGAAGTCTTGTTTTGAACTCTTGACTTTAGGTTTTGGGCACAACCATCTTGTTTTTTTGTGTCAGAAGTGGCCCTACTAAGTTGAGATTTACCCATCACATTTAAGTCTAAGTTTACATGTTAGTGTATATCAATTATTAGGCTTTTTTCATCTCATCAGCTGAGAAAACCAGTTTTCAAGTCACAATTTGTTATTTCTTATATTAGAAAAAAGTCACACAATTCACTGTTTTATGTCAACAAATGTATATCTACAATTTATTACAAAAATATAATGTAAACAAGTTATTATGATACATTTCTACACTTATAAGACCTACTAAAATGTACTGTTGACTGTTAGGAATTAGTACTTCACTATAATTGCTTCCATGTAGATATTTAAATACACTTGAGGTGAAGTGCAGGTGAAAGGAGCAAAATCAAAAAGTGCGAAAGAGAAACTCTCTGCGGCTTCAAACCGGTGATCAGGTGCTCATGCATTTCTTGCCCCCCACCTCCCACCCACAGACACACAAACACATAAGGAAGCAGAGAAGGAGGGGAGGGGAGGGGGGTCAAACCACCAGAGGAAGATGTTGCTCCAGAAGCCTTTATTAACTCTAGTGACAACTCCTGCTTTTAACCACAGCTAGGTAATGTCACACATAGTAAGAAACAGATACGCACTTAAACCTGCACCCGCACGCACACACATGCAGAGACAAGCATCCTGCCACCAAACTGGACAGAGACCAAGACTGTTGGTAGCACCTGCATTTTTGCTAAATGTTCCCTCTTTTTCAGCTATAGCATCCCTCTCCAAAATAGCTGTGAGCCCCCCAAAACATATACACACGTGCGGTTTGGTCTTGGTTGCATGTGTTCAGCAGGACAGTGTGTATTGCCTGTTTTAGTTGTGGCCAAGCTCAGGGAGGTGATGAGGGGGGTCAGGAGTGGGTGCGGGGAGGAGCAGGATTTAGCTTGCTGGCTGACACTGGGCCAAGACTAAAATCGAGTGTGCACACACATGCTCACAGCACACACACACACACACACAAACACACGTGTCCACCATTTAAGATGTTCTTTTTGTTCATGCCTGCCTCTGAATTTTTTTTATAATCCTGCAGCCCAGCTTAACAGTGTGTGCACACGTACACTTTTCTGTGTGTTCTTAGTGTGCGTGAATGTGTGTATGTATGTGTGTGTGTGTGATGTCTCTTGAATTATAGTATGTAAATAAGTGAGAAAGGTACACCTTGTGAGATTAGTCTCTTCAGAAATTGGCTGATGTGTTAAAGTAGCTTTTCTGTGGAGACGCTTGGTATCAGGAAAGCTAAAACAATGTTTGTGTGTGTGTGTGTGTGAAGGCAAGGTGTCCAGTTTCTAGTGAACAATGTGAAATTACATATTGTTTCTGGGTTAAGAGGGGTTACCATTAGCTTAAAGTGGTGTTTTCTGAGCTGTGCGCTTTACAGGAAAGATGTTTGCTACCCACAGAGGTTTCCACACACAAATTATACACAAACACACACTCCGTGAGGACTAGATAAATGTCTCAGGCTCCAGCAGTGGGGGTTTGGGAGTGGTGTAATTTGGTTTAATAAATAGAATTAATTTTGTTTCTCTAACTCGGTCATGAGAGGTTGAATTCTGTATGTTTTTGTGGGCATATTTTGTATTTTTGTACAGTGCTCTGAAGGTTGATCTATAAACTGGTGGGACAACATGTTAGAAACATTATAACTGACCACTGCATTAATCTCAGTTATGTGCCCTGTAATGAGCTGGCAACCAAATTTATTATCATATGTGTGTATGTACTCTAGCGGTCAGTAAGGTGATCTGAGGGCCACAGTTAAAAACACAAACAGAGATGAAAGCAAAGTGCCGAGTCAACACAACAGTGGCAGACGACTGCATTGTTTGTGAAGAAAAGCCGACGCTGTTGAATTAAGGCAGAAAAAACATGGCTTAATTACTGTCGCATAATACCAATTATTTTGTCTCCACACCCTTATCTTAATTACTTCAAAAGACCAACTTCAATTAGGACGTGAAAACTGCATCTCGAACTGGCAGTCCAATCCCCAGCTCCCCACGGAGGACAACGTCACTCAATTACACACACACATACATACTCAATTACTCTAACACACAAGCTGAATCTTACCAACAAATTTGCTGATAATTAATTGACATGCCAGGCATAATATTCAGCATAAATAAATGAGCATTGTTCTGAAAATGAGGATGAAAGCGTAGCAATTAATTCCCTGAATCAGTACAGAGTGAACTAGTAGCCATCCAAATCATTTCATGTGTGCAAGATTCCAGTGAAATGTCAGCAATTTATCTAATCAGTGGGTTTGAATTAGAATGATGTGCAGTTTATATGTTTCAAAAGGCAAAACCAGGTCGTTCCTGATCTCTAAGTGGAAGAACAAGCACCACCTAATAATAATTGGACTTGAATTCTTGCCACATGGGCTCATGTTCGGGCCTCTTCC
Source organism: Paratilapia polleni (assembly GCA_015106735.1). NCBI lineage: Eukaryota > Metazoa > Chordata > Actinopteri > Cichliformes > Cichlidae > Paratilapia > Paratilapia polleni. The sequence goes on from VUQI01028067.1 coordinate 11,369, forward strand.
TCTTTCGTTGTTGCTCACCTAAACCCCTAAAAGCTACAGAACTAGTTGGTAATATTTCCAGTGGACACTTAGAGAAGCTTGCATTTACCATCTATAACTACCATTTGTCTTCCATTGCCACTACCTTGACAGTTTCCAACAGAAACTCTAAAAACAAGTCCTCAGTGATTCAAAATACTGATCACTGTCACTCTTTATATAGCTGGCATTTATTATGGTTGCTACTTGGAGTATTAGTACATAACTCAATGTAGTTGCAGAACAATTGGTGGCCTGGCAAAGTGCTGTATAACTTTTTCACATTACTTCAAATTTGTTGCCTGAAAGGACAACTATTTGGTAAAGCACAAACTGCACTGATAACAGAAATGACTAACCACTACTGTGAACATTACATTAAATTCCCAGCATCTGCAAAAAGCTAACCCCAAATCCAGAGTGATGCTCAAGCTGAGTGTATGCCAATCCCAAGCAAACAGTCAAAGCCTTATATTCATCAATCAAGAAAAGCAAAGGTGAGCAGGTATGTATCATTGTCCATAGGCAATGTTGCCTGTTTCTAAGGTAGAATTGTTGTGACCAAGTTCTGTGACCGGGTATTCACAAACTTTGTTGTTGGATTTGTGGTAATACAAACCTTACAAAAGAAAGATCTTTTAGGATTTTTTAGGTTAGGAATTGACATTATGTGGGCACATGTAATATTTCAAGGTTAACTAAAAATTACATGACAATGCATCTCAGCCAATGTTGTGTTGTTACACACACAAAAAAGATGGACTTTCTAAAGGAACAAAATACGTATCATTACATTTTTTTTTTTTTTTTTAAAGAAACAGCTATGGTCTAATTCTTTTTTTAAGCAGCATCTCCAACATTGGCTATGGGTGCCACCAATGACCAAAAATGTTGATAATTTTCTGCAATATAGTAATTTTGTGTACAGAATTGTTACAAGACACTTGTTTAGTCTGACTTATGCACAGGAAGCTAGGGCTAAAATCACAGACATGGCATTAGTTTAAGTGGCACATAAAACAATACATCTATATCCTGTTGAGTCAGGGGTGTCACAGTAGAAACAACACCATCTACAGTATTCTTAGACCATTAATCTAGATGTATACCCCCCACCATCCATACAATGAGCGTCTTGTATGGAATAGAGCAGCATGGTAAAGTCCCAGAATGGACAATTCTTTGAAGATTCCACACAGATTTTCCGAATATGGATCCAGGCAGGTGGTGCCATGGTTAGCACTGTATTTCAGAGCAAGAAGGTTCCTGGTTTGAACCAGCGGACATTACTGTGTGGAGTTTACTTTTTTCCCTGGATGACTTTCTCCAGGTACTCTGGCTACAGACCACATGCATGTTAGGTTAGCTGGTGACTATGGTGACTCTGGCCCAGAGAGTGTGTGGTTGTGTGTGTCTCTGTATTAGAATTGTAATAGACTGGCAACCTGTCAAGGGCATACCCTGTTTCCCCTCCCCCCAATCTCAGCTGGGCAAAAGGCAGGGTCCCCCACCTCCCCACCCCCAAACCAAGAGATTGGATAAAGGGTATAGAAAATGCATGGTTTAATCAAGGCCAATGAGCAACTTAGAGGTACTGCAACACACCGCTATTGTTACTGAGCCATATGATGAGAGGACTGACACACAAAACACAATGCTTAGGAACAACATTCAGACAGTGAGAAGAGAGCAAAGATACGGAGAGAGACAAGGTAAACATGCACATGAGGGAGAACAGAAATGAGGAGCGTTGGAATCTCCAGAAAATTTGTAAAATACAAGGTGAGATATAGTTGACATATCCTTGTATTTATGATCTTTTAAAACTGTACACAAACTGTTCCTGTTTAAGAAAAAAATTAAACTATCATTAAAATTCTGATTGCCTACCTCCTGAGCCACAGCCACCCACAATGAGCTCTTGAAACAGTGTTGTCTTATCTTTTAAAAGACCCTTTAGTGTCCACTAAGACTAAGCTGAGAGGGCTAAAGTGCAAAGTGTGTGTTTGTGTGTGTGTGTGTGTGTGTCGTAGGAGGTGAGGGAGTCCATAAGAATGGGGTGATACTCAGGGTGTGTTTGTAAAGAGATGAAAGGTAATGCGGACCATCAGCTCACATGTCTGGCTACATGACAGAGGGCTGGGAAGCATTACCATGCTGAACCTGGAGAGGGGAGGAGGGTGGGTTATATGTTGGAGAGTTTCTTTCTGCGGGTGAGTCAGGCAGAAGGTAGGAGGTGGAGGGGTGTTCTTGTCCCTGACCCATGTCTAAGTGGCGCTGCAGTGTTTACTGTGAGGAAGGAAGCTGTCAACTGTGTTTGCTCCCATCTCAGCAAGACGGAGCACCCCCCC
>VUQI01028068.1:3363-27820 GCA_015106735.1 Paratilapia polleni
TGGTTTATTTGAAAAAAAAAAAAAAAAAAAAAAAAAGTAGGTCTGGGCCACAAAGAGGGAACTTGCTGTGGAGTATCAGGGGAGAGAAAAAGTTAAGGAATGAATCAAAAGTTGTTATTTAGTTAAAACTAAAAACTGTTATCACAAACAAAGCATTTAGCTGGATTAACACTTGGGAAGCTTTTGTTACACTTACAGTTATGTAATGATTTGTCAACTCAAGTAACATTATCTTCACTTCATCTGCTTCTCCTCTTCTTTCTGTGTGTGTTTCACTGTGAAGCACTTGGAGGTGACAAAAGCAGAAGAGACGAACATGCTCACATGTTGAGACTGAGAGTAGTTAAGAGCAGAAAAACAACAATGAAATAAATCAAGTGCACATAACATGAGCATGTAGCTTGGCTATCAGACAACCCTTCTTTCCAATTGCTGTCTCTTATATGCTAGACCCGCCCCAAAAGCTGACAGGATTGGTTCCTTTGGTTTGTTATGTATGAAACCAGGCCAGTATACTGCAGTTCTAAGGTGACAATGCTCAGCGAAGGCGTCGACTGCCTGTTTTGCTCATGATATGTGTTATAGCATTGATTTTAAAAATTTTCTCAAGGCACACCTGTATTCATACCTGTGTAAAATAGCCTCTGTGTTATCTGACATGTTGTCAGTTCTTCACCTTAGTAGGTGGCTCGTACTGGTGGTTAGTTGTGGTTTGCTCTGCAACTGCCCAAATGGACTTGAGTTCCCTTAAACAACAGGTTTTTAGACATACTTTTAGGATAGAAAATTTGTATCTAAATTGGCAAATGAATGACTACAAAGTATTGATATCTCCATCTGTCTGTTTTCTGTCGCTCATCTGGGTTTGGGTCGTGGGGGCAGCAGTCTAAGCACAGATGCATAGACCTCCCTCTCCCTGGGCAGCTCCTTTCAGCTTTTCCGGGGTGACCGTGACACATTCCCAAGACGGCTGAGAGATATAATCTCCCCAGTGTGTCCTGGGTCTGCCCTGGGTCTCCTGCCTGAAACACCCAGGAGATGTCCTAGTCAGATGCATGTCAACTAGCTCCTTTTCTGGCTCCTGGGGGGCGTGGGTGCAGCTTATCACCCTCATTATTAAGTGCATTGTGTGACAAACACACACACACACACACATCAAGACTGAATGTTTGTTTGTTTATCATGTATGTTTTTTTGTTTGTTTTTGGGGTTTTTTCTCTTTCAGCTGCTGTTTGCTTTCTGACAGTTTTGTTACAGATGCTGTGGTTGGTGACCCGATGTGCTCATCCTCTTGTTTTTCTTTATTGCTTCTCCTTCTCTTTTCTTCTCCCCACCTGTCAGTTCTGGCATTATTATATAATTTGAACAATAAACAATAAAACAAAAAGAAATGGACCAAGAGGAACCTATAGAGTTTATAGAGCTCCTCTTGGCAAAATAAATGTGTTTGGCACAACAAGGCACTCAGTTCATCAGTCTGCTTGCCAAAGCTGCCAGACAGGACAGGTTAAAAAAAAAAAAAACTAGCTCCTTTCCATGTGGAGGAATAGCGGCTCTACTTTAAGCCCCTCCTCAATGACTGAGCTCCTCACCTCAAAGGGAGAACCCAGACACCCTACGCAGGAAACTCATTCTTTTGGTCATTATCTAGAGCTCGTGGCCATTGGTGAGGGTAGGAACGTAGATCAGCCATTTTCATGCTCAGTATTAATTGATTTTTGTGCAGTTATTATATATTGCATCATTGACAGAAAATGCTAAGGCACATCTGGGCTTGGCACAACAGTTGAGAACCCTGTCTTATAGCATGTAAAAAAAAAAAACACCATATCAACATGTTAACACATTTAATAACTCAATTTTCATTGAAGGGTGTTTTTAATAATTCTGTGATATCGATAAGCACAAATTGTGTTTCCAGAACTGATATTTTGCTGGTGAATGTTTTTTTGACAACATTTGCTTATTATGGTAAAAGAAAACAGCCAGGTTGGCATTTCATTTCTTTCAGGAGGTGTGTGCTGTTCCATCTTAGATGTAAATTATTGTATTTTGTTGGTTGACGTGTTCCTTAAAAGAGTTTGTAAAAGAAATTATTATGTATAGAACAGCAGAGACACAGCTCAAAGTAAAATATTCAGATACAAAAACTTTTCCTTAAAAACACTTGAGACTTTTAGATTTCTGCTCTTGAACTAAAGGACTCTTGCAGATTCAATGGGAATTGGCTTGCGTCTTTGTCATGGAAAAAGGGCAGCACAGCATGATGGGAACCTTCAGTGCTCAGGTCAATCTGCTGTCAAAGACCCCTGGTGCTGTGGGAACATCTGCTTTCTCTATTCTGACATGACATGGTTCTTTATATAGCAAGATGTACCAGTGAAGGGCACATACAGGGGCGTCTTGCTAGTGCAGTACATGGGAATCAGCGTGCAGGCCGGTCTGCCTGTCGTCTAGTGGAGTCCTCCCACAGCCAGTCTGCTGATTCATCCCATACTGACATAGTTTAGAGATGTTAAACGACTGCCCTGATGCTCTGTTTTTCCAAATGGGCCCATCACTCCTCCGTGCTGTCTCTTTATCATTAAATTGCAAATACAAACAGATCTAGCCAGAATACATATTTTATTAGGCAGAGAAAATACTGTTCAGAAGAAGAAAAACACCAAAAATAAATTTCTGTCATACATCGATTCCTCTCGCACGTCATAGGAAGGTCACTGTTACAACAAAGAGAAACAAATATTTCCAATCTACGCGTTCTTGACTGCCAGGAAGAGGCTTGGTGGTTACTGTAGTACAGTCAAAAGCACGGTGCGACTCAGGTGTTGTTAAAGCAAAGCGTGATGGCCTTCGGTAAGCACATCTGAGGCAGTACCTTACTCTCCACACTATGAAAACACAGACAAGAGAGGCAGGTGGCACTGTAGTGGGGAGGCAAATCAGCAAACATGAGGTGTCAAGAGTCAATAACATCAGCCAAAAAGATGGTAAATACACAAAGAAGATCAGTCCACTAAATTAAGATAAGCTTGAACAGGTGCCTCGGCACTGAGTGCAGCCTCAGCCGATGGTTAAAATCTCCTGAAAGAGTCAGAAAGGGAAGGCAGCTGGGGTCGGCTTTTGGCGGCTCGTTCTGACCGGAGCTCGGTGGACTGGTTGGGGATGATGGGACCTGTTCCACTTTTTCCCACATGAAACAGGAGCTGTTACAAGATGGCAGAAAAACCTGCTTGGACTTAAAACACACACACATCCAGCCCCTTCAGACTTTCAACATGACACCATCAGACTAGTACATAAACATGCAGACTTACACAAAGGCAGAACTTTACAAAGTCATGCAGATGGAATGTTTTGATATTTCTGACTGATATATTTAACTGGCTGGCCTGAAGTCTATTTTTATTTGAGGGGATTTATAGGGAACTACCGTAATTCAGTCTAGGCCATTGTGACAGGCTGGAAAATGTGCTCTTGGAAAACATAGCCAAATCAGTCTCTTTATGAGGGAAAAAAGAGTGAAGGGGCTTTACAAAGCTAAATATAGGTACTTATGAAACTTTTCGTTAGATCTCTTAAAATTCTGGATGAGAACCAGTCCATGTCTTTTAAGGAGGCAGCCTGATCCGCACCTAATTACACAAAACTTTAAGGCTTCTCAAGATTTTCTTTTAACACCCAGGAAATGGCTTGCTGAGTCTCACAGTTTTTATATGAGGTGTGTGATTTCTTAAGTGTAGTCTGTCATTTTGGGAAATGTGCTTAATCATACAGTGTATTGATGACAGTGAGAAGAATGACACCACTTTATCTGGTAAATATAAGGCTGCAGCCAGGAAATGTTGCTTAAAAAAGCCAGCCTGGCTTGGTCCAAAGGTGACAAAAAGTAGCCTACCAGCACAGCTAAAGCTCACTGATTAACATGTTAAGGCAATATCTTTAATCCACTGATTCCCAACCAGGGGTAGAAGGGGTACGTGGTAAGGTTGGAGAGCAGCTTTGTTAATTGGGAGGGAAAAAACGTGATTATGTGTTGCAGACAAGAGCGTGTGAAAACAACTAGGAAATAAATAATGAAATAGTTAAAGCTATAACAGCTAATAAAGCTTAAAGAGTTCAGATGAAGAGTTAAGGTAAAAAAAACAGTTCAGTTTGCTGAATATATGGAAACTGTGAACTAAAAGTAATGAGCAAACAGCTGGCTAAAAGTTAGGGGTAAAAGCAGGAAATAGAGTATGTAGGTTAAAGCGATGGAAGGTGGAAACAGGTATGGATTAACTGTTGAAATTCAAAAACAACAGATAAAGAGTGGAAATGCTGGAGTAGTTACATATTTATTACAGTTGAGGATAAATGAGTGAAAACCAGACAAAAGTCCAAAATTTTTATTTTTTTTGTTTCCTAAAATTTAAAAACTTGCAGATTAACATGTAAAAAACAGATTAAAATGATCAATCCTTGTTTATTTTCTATGAATTTTAAACTTGAAGATGTCAAACTTTGTCTGTTTTTTTAAATTATTGTGGTTTAGTAACGATGCAAATAGATAAATACTCACTACTAAATACTCAGGTTTGTAAATGATTAAACTTCTGATAAAAACTCCAAGAAACCACTAATCGATTGCAATCCACACAGCGTTATCACCACAGGCCAAAGACGGGAAAGTCTCCAGCACCCCCAGGTGTGTGGCTGCACTGAGCGAGGATTTTCCCCTCACAGTTTTTCTGGACGAGGATTTGGGGCAAAATAGTGTGCTGTTTATTTACCGTTTATGCATTAGAATCTCTTTAATGAACTACATTTTTGGAGATAGTTTTTAGAGCTATTTGTAGACAGTTAAGATAACAAACATTGGAAAATACTGGAAAATTGTTCTTGATTGTGTCATTGTCCGGCTATTACTGTGCACAGCCAGGATTCTTGGTCTGCCAAACTGATCAAATCAGTGGGTAATAGGTCCATAAAACTTATGAGAAAATAGCTTTAAGTTATAGATAAACAGTTAAAACAAGTACCTAGTACTAAGTGATGTAAATCTTAAATTTCCACAATGTAGTAGCTGACAGGCTGGAAATAGCACAGACTGAAAGCAATATCTAAATGGTGGATACGTAGATAAACAGTTGAAACAGGTCAAAGTTGTTGGATAAATGGTGCGATAGCTAAACGCAACAGATAATTGTTGGGAAAAAATTAAGCTGCTGGCTAAAATTATGAATAAACAGTTGACACTGATGGCTAAAGGTCATGGATGAAGAGTGAAAATAGAGTAGCTAGCTAAAATAGGTAAAAGTTATACGTAAAGAGTGTAAAAGTTTGTAAAACTCGGAATGGTTGAAAAACACACAATGGTTAGGCTGTTTAATTTGTTGAATTTATTGGAAAATGAAAGAATGGTTTGATGTTGATGTTGCTAGCTAAAGGTTACGTTAAATGGTGAACACCTATGGATAAAGCGAAAAAAGAGCTGTGGAGTTATGGTTAGGAATGGAAATAGCTTTAGAAATAAATGGTGGAACGTAAATGTAGATAAATACTAGAGCAAGATTAATGTATTGGGTAAACTGGTGAAATATTTGCTAGAAGGAATGGATCATCGGGCTTAAAGATTGTGAAATATACACTATGTGGACAAAACCTTTGGACCTCTTAATCTTTGAATTCAGGTATTTTCAGTCTCATGGCCACAGATGTATAAAATCAAGCACCTAGCCATGCAGTCTGCCTTTACAAACATTTGTGAAAGAATGGGTCGTTCTAAAGAGCTCAGTGAATTTGAGCGTGGTACTGTAACAGGATGTCACCATTGCAACAAGTCAGTTTGTGAAGTTCCTTCCCTCGTAGATATTCCACGATAAGCTGTAAATGGTATTATTCCAAAGCGGAAGTGTTTAGGAGCCACAGCAGCTCAGCCAGGAAGTGACAGACCACGTAAAGTTACAGAGCGGGGTCCTTGACAAAAGTCGCCAACACTTCACTGACTAAACTGCAGAGTTCCAAACCTCCTCTGCCATTAACAATAGCACAAAAACTGTGCACCGGGAGCTTACCAAGATATTTTGGGCAATTCTATGCTTCAAACTTTGTGGAAACAGTTTGAGGAAGACCCTTTTCTGTTCCAGCATCACTGTGCCCCAGTGCACAAGGAAAAAGAGCTTGCAAGTCAGACCTTCTCATCCAACATCAGTGTCTGACCTTACAAATGCTCTTCTGGATGAATGGGCAAAAAGAAGAGTGGAAGCAGTTATAGCTGCAAAGAGGGGACCAAGTCTCTATTAATGCCCATGGATTTAGAATGGGATGTCATAAAAGCTCCTGTAGGTGCAATGTGTAGGCCCAATACCTTTGTCCATATAGTGTAGCTAGAAATCATTAATGTATGGTTGAAATGTTAAACTTCATCTGGCAGGGCTGTGGGTCTTCAGTGGTTGGGAATCACCGGTTTAATCCATAAAAACATTTAAATCTGAAAATTGTGGCAGTTTTATAGGCTGATATGTGCTTATGTGACAGTTTATCAGCCTTTACATTAAATGCAACTTTTAGTTTGTACATTTGGTGTTTGTTTGGGCTTCACAACTGAGCTATAATATGTTAAATAGTGAGTTTTAATGATGCTGACAGGCCGATATTGTTGCTATATGTCTCCAAATATAAAACTATTCCTTTAACAATATCAAAACTGAAATGATTTAGCTTTTTTTCCTATACTTAATGATTCAAAGCAAGTTTAATACAGTCAAATCACAAAATATTCCACTAAAGTTCACTTTAAGGATTATCATGGTTTTCCCTTTTAGTGCATTGGTGTATTTAAGCAGCTCAACAGACAAATTGGTTCGAATATACAGTCTAATTCATAAAGAATGATTAAACTTACAGATTGGATTTTGCTCTTTCTACTAGACTAATTTCATATAAGAGATAATCATGGTGAATGTCTTTATTCTACCAACACAAAGATGTAAACTCAAGCACAACAGAGGCGAATGCTCGTCCATGTTCTGGCAGTGAGAGACACTGTGACCCCACGGTCCAGACACAGACAGCATTGTGCCGCATTGCTGCAACCAGTTAGGCTTAGAGGGAGTGGTCACCGCTGTCGAGTTGGGCTCACAGGTTCTCACTGGTGTCGTGTTGGCACTGGCCATCGGTCGAGGGGTTCAGGAAGGGCAGCTCCTCGCCACAGCCCTGAAGTTTCAGGACCCGACTGCTCAGATCCAAGCAGCACTATGAGAGGATTCAAACACGTGACATAATTAGTATGCTAAATAATTAATGACAGGTGGCCAATCTTAGTTCACAACACTAATCTGAGGGGTGGAGACAGGGGTGGATACCATATCTAAATATATATACACATTCTATAAGACAAGCTTGTGAAAACATGGATAGTTTCATCCCTTCATGGCTCTAGAAGTAATTCAGTTTAACAGTCTGAGAAGGTGCTTTGGTGCTTGGGCTTCTGAAAAAAAGCCGTTTTAGCTCCCTTCACTCTCCCTTTAAGTCAACTTTCTTCTGATTGGCTGCCCCTCGTAAGCAGAACAGCGGGTGGGTGGGTCTTCTGTGCTCACAGCCAGAGCTGTGTGCCTCAGTCACACAGACCTAGAGACTGGCCAGCGATCTCCTGGCAACCACTGGTCGTTAGGGAAAAATGTGTATTCCCCGACCGGTTGGTGAGTTGTTGCCGAAGGTTGCAGGCAGTGGCTGGGTGAAATTGGTTGCAAAGGTATATGGGTTGCACTGAGAACCTCCTTGCAATTGCTTTGGTCGCTTGCAGATTGCTACAGTCGCCCATAGTTTGCATAGAAGACGCTGACTTTCCTGCAAACACCTGCCAGCTACTGCCAGAAACCGAGCCAGAAGCCCGTCCACCACTGTAATAGTATATAAATGACAGAAAATAAGGAAAGGCAAAATAGATCCATTTTAATTTCCTACATAATCTGTTATGGTCACAAGGCTTTCAGAGATACAAACATTTCATGTCATTTAATTATTTTGATAAGTTCTTTATCACTTACAGAGCTCAAATGATATAAAAAGCAGTTCTATAAAAACCTGTTATAGTTTTTGTTAAATAAATAGACAAATAATACTTTTTATCACCTTCTAAAATTTAATGAATTGCTGTTTTTTTTTTTGTTTGCTTGTTTTATATAATTGCAAAATGATATTATTGAGGCGGTTAGGGTACATACTACATGGAGCAGATTCCCTGAGCACTTGTCTCCCAGCGGGCTGGACCATTTTGCTGCGTCATATGTTATCTCCCTACCTTCTTTCCCCTTTTCCCTGTCTCTCTCCACTGCCAATATCAAGTGAAAACAAAATACCCAAAAATAATCTTAAGAGAGAAAATCGATATTACAGGCTGTTCTCGTTCTCTGGGTGTTAAAAAAATGCAGTTTTGTCACAGGGTTTGTCTCAGTTGTGCACAAAGTGTCCTTTGGCGTAGTGTGTGATGCACCATGATATGGCATCAGTCACTCCCAGCTTGTAATTTTTCAGCATGAAGGGTTAGTGTGTGAAGGGATGTATTTTAGCCCAAAACAAATCCTTTCCTAAACCTCACTAAGTAGTTTTTAGTGCATAAACCAGCAGGGGAAAAATGAGCAAAACAAAGTGCAAAACACAAAGGTCTAAATGGGACGGGAGCTGCAATCTTGTGGCTGATGAACCTGTAGGACAGCAATCTTCTCACGCAGACTTTGTAGGTCTCTAAAATGGGGCTGCTATTGCTGGAGCCACCAGTAGCAAAAACCACTTTGTGTGTAACAATGAGACGCCGTGTGTCTAACACGGTTTTATTCCACCCTTCGCACAGCTTTGAATTACACTGGAAATATTTCAGAAGCTGAGCTTTTAGCCTGCATGGGATCTTTTATTTTGAAAATTGATGGTTTCTTTATACTATTCCTGTGCCCAACTTCCTGCGTCCCTCACCATCATTAAGTAGTCTTTTGCTTTTGGTTGGCCTTTCACTGAAATCAGTTACAGGTTACTTGTTAAGCAGTTGCCTATTTGGCCTACACACCTGGCTAACACACAAGCTTTTTCCTGCATACAAAAAATGTTTTGGCCTTCCCCCAAAAGAAAATCACCAGGATTGTCATGAAAATAGAATCAACAAAACATATTTTTTCAAGCATAAAATAAATTTTTGGTCATAAATTGGCTGTAAAAACAGGGAAATGCACAGACTTATATTTAGTAGGGTAACAAAGACTAATTTTAAATCAATTTGTGGTCATTTACCCTCCACCCATCTCAGCTGTGTTTCGTCTACAAGAACAACAGCTGGAAAAGATACTTTGAAAGCAGTAAAAATCAACCAGAATGAGTTAATAGACAGCAAACCACAGCCTGAAATGTGTTTTAAAGGTCTAAAATAAATAAATACAAATACTGTTCGTAACTGATAAAAAGCATTAGTTCAGGGTGGAGGAGAAGCTTGTTATGCATTATTGTTTGTCTAGTATTTATTGTTAAGTCATAAAAGTTGAAAATGTAACACTCAAGGTTGCTGGATAATGAATTAAAATTTAAATGCAGCTAATACTTTTGCTATGAAAACAAAAAGACTTGGCATAATGATTTATGTAAGCAGGATATGTTATTCTTCAGTCCTTCTGTTAAACCTCTGCTGCTGCGTGCTATTAATCATAATTACTAACACTGCTTATGAATATTTAAGCTAAACACAGGAATGAGCTCGGAGCTAAAATGTTCATCTTTCCTCACACAGTCCTTCAGGGCTGATTTACAAAATTGGAGCTCATGTTCCTTTCACACCCTGAAGTCCCACTTTAATTAGATCTTTCAGAAGATAACTAGTTACAGATTATGTAATACTGAAATAAAGGGAGAACTACTTTCTGCCAGCTAGTCTTGTGATTGGATTTAGATGCCATATTTCAAATGTGAATATTAAACATTTCACATCACAGAATGTCCTGAATCTCCTCATATGGGATTTATCTGCACAGCGGGCAGCTGATTAAAGGCTGCATTATTAAAACAACACAACACTGCCTTTTCCTTATGTGATAAGAACCTGCATATTTCCCCCTGATGTGTTTAGTTTTATGAGTATTTTTAATTCTTCTTTCCTTTTGCTTATTTAAAGCCATGTGACCATTTCAGCTTAGCCGACTCTGCAAGGGACCACACTCACACATCAAAACACACGATAAGGCTCACAAAATATTAGCAAATGAAATGAGGACCTTACTTTAAGTTCCAAAAGAGTCTGCAGACCCAGGCACAGCTCGAACGCCTCATCCTCTGAAAGGGAAAAAGGAGAGCAAAGATAAGGGCAGAGGGAAGAGAAATACATAAACTGAATTTTAGTGCATTTTTTAAGCCGCTCCTATTTATTAACGCCTCATCTGAAAATGCATTCATTAGCCTGAATCCAGGTTAAGTCATCAACACACTAAATATTCATTCGTGTGTTAATGAGCGCTGTTAAGCATATGCACTTGTGTGGGTGGTGGCAAAGTGAGAATTTAATGTCCATGAAGAACTCTGGATTCAGGTATGTGGGATTTGGAGTCAGTACATATGCAATGGAGAAAGTCCACACAGAAACTACAGAATAAATAACAGCATGTGGTCCTTTTTCTTTTTTTTTTTTTTTGTATCTTTGTGAGGACCAAATGTCTTCATAGCAAGGGAAAGATAAGAAAAATAAGGGCATGATAATATTTCAGTACTTTTATGGTTTGGGGCTCTGGATTAACTTTAAAGAAATGTTTGACATTTTAGAAACTTATTTTAGCTCCTTGCAGAGACTTAGATAAGAAGATTGATGTCTCTCTGCTCAGAGGCTCCCTGGAGATGACAGCTAGGTTAGCTAAAAATGTTTTCTTGTGCAAACGATTTTGTCATATGCAGCTAGTCTTAGATTTAGCCTAGCTCTGTCCAAAAGTAACAAAAGCCACTTAACACCACCTCTGAACCTCACTAATTGATTACTTTAATGTAATCTTTCATTTAGTACAGAAAATAATAAGTACTGACAAGCTATTAGACTGTTTTTATGCTAAGCTAGCCATCTTGTGGCTGTACCTTCTGTTAGGTCCCAGCTACCCCTGTACAGAAACACTGGACCTGTTCTCCGTCTAGTAATAATTGCTAGAAACTTGTTTAAGCCGGTGGCGGGGAGATACGCCTAGCTCTAACTGCCTATGTCCGGATGCCTACCATGCTTCCTCTGGAAAATGGACCTAACCAAGTAGCCCTACTAGTCAGATACAATCACCAGTCACACCCGTTAATGGCAGCTCTCCCCTGAATAAGTTGTGCACTTGGTGAATTTGCTAGGTTTTTACTTTAGCGGCCAAGAAAATAGGCCCCAAGGATCTGCTACTTTTTTGGCCTAGAATAACCTTTTACAACCATTAAAAAGATTTAATAGTCATATACAAGTTTTAACCTTTACTGTAAAAAAAAAAATGTATTTAAGGCCATCCAAGGCCCCAGTCACACAGGTCTAGAGAACAGTTGGTAACCATCTGTCAACCACCAGTTGCTGGGGAAAAATGTGTATTCCCCAAATGGTTGGCGAGTGGTTGCTGGAAGTTGTTGACAGTTGCTAGGAAATCGATTGCTAAAGCCAGTTACGCAAGCCTAGAGACCAGTCAGTGACCCCCTGGTAACCACAGGTCACCAGGGAAAGTGTGTATTACCCGATCGATTTGGGAGTAGTTGTTTTGTTTGCTAGCAGCTTGTCGCATCGCCTCTAGTTTGTGTGGAAGACGCTGACCTGTCTGCAAACACTCCCAAACTACTCACTGAGCAGCTCTGAAACTGTGAAAAGTGAGACACAAACTGGAAACGGAGACTGTTAGCCTTCAAAGTAAAAGTTGTTCCTTTTGAAATGTGTTGGTTGCCATGGTGAGGCACAACTTTTACTTTTTACTTCTACTTTGAAAGTTTCTCTACGGCTTGGAGAGTAAATGGCGAGTGTTTGCAGACAAGTTGGCATCTTCCCTGAAAACTACTGGCAACATTAGGGACAAAGTTAGGATCCATGTCAACCTCATGTTTGTCTGTTAAATATAAAACTACAGTGAGATTAGCACAGCATGAATACTGACGGGAAAACAGCCTTTCCACTTCAAAATTAAACGTGTCGTTTCTTCCTGCAGTTTTTACGCTAGGCTGAGCTAACTCTTTCCGTTATGTAGCTTCATGTTTGACATAAGTAGTTACAGCTATTTAAATATAACTTGACAAGCTGATAATTTTCTTAAAATGATGCAGTGAAAAACAAATGTGTGTGAATTCTTCTCTATTGTTTTTAGTAACATGGTTGTCCCTATTCATAAAGTTAAGGTAATAATGGGAAACATCTCTCCAGGAAAAGGCTCACCTGAACAGGAAGCAGAAAAGCAAAAATATACACCTATCCAACCACAAATTTCAAGGACAAAGCCAGACTGGATCAGTATTCTGAAGGAAAGTCTCCTTAAAAGGAAAGCAATCTTTTTTGTGACAAAAATAAACTCTGGTATCTGCTACCGGAGGTGGACAGTGAGGCAGAAGGACACAGATGATGTCGATAAAGTTTTTTCTCCCTTCTTTGGACCTGTACCTGCAACCTGTTTATCACAAAATTATTTCATGAAAACCTTGAGCTTGAGATTTTATGTATTTATTTCTTTATTTTCACTGTAAAGATCTACTGGATGTTATCAGAACAGCAGTAAAAGCTTTCTGAAACAGTGAAATCTTTGTGGTGCATTGGCAAAAGAAAAAATATAGAGACCAAATTGAGGCTTGGTTGGTGTAAAGGGGTCTGTCTGCAGCTATCAGCTGAATGGGATGGACCAGTCATTTCAGTGATTCCTTGACTTTTCTTCTAATAACGCTCTGAGTTAATTAGCATAAGAACTCAAAGACTGTTGGGCTGATTGCCTTGAAATTTAGTATAGACATCGAGGATGAATCCTAATGGATGTAGTAACAAAGTGGCATTGTATCTAGCCTTTTTAGTAGAATACCTACTAGATAGATTGCAGGGTTCAACACAAACCATTCTTTTCTTGCCGTCAGTAGCCTGTTTTTACATTACAGAAGCATTTGTGTTCACAGAAATGAAGAGGCTGTTCTTAGTGTTATGGAAAACAGCAGGAAGGCAACGCTGGTGCTGCAGGGGTGGACAGCGCAAGCATTTCACTCACATTTGTGACTGAAAATGGAAGAGTGTGGACTGTAAAATGTATTTAGGAGCACATGTGCAAATAAGAGGTGTTCAACCCAATCAGCTTCTGTTTTTCTCAACAAAAAGGTTTATAACACAGCATGGTTAAGATGATGCTGGCATAGTTTGCAATGGAGCTGGGGCCTCTCCTCTCTGACGCACATAGCAGACAGGAAATAGGCCAACACAGTAAACCCAGGTGGATTAGATAACACTACAATCACATTAGGGAAAACAGGGGTTGAGACTGTGGCACAACCAAAATTATTGCGTCCAGAACCTCATAGATTTGAAACAGAAATTCAGGGCGGCGGTTTAACTGCAAAATGACATAGGTGCTAGGCAACCTTCTATATAGGAATATAACCAGAATACAACCAGTTGGCAACCAGTTGAGTTTAGTCCCCTACTGCAAAAAGATGCATTGCACATGAGTGGCGCTCATCGGTCCAGACTCAGATTGATTGCAACATGTTGGCAATCTGTCTGTGTTTAAAAATTAGACAGCAGTTATTTGCAAACCTTCGCCAATCTGGCTGAGAGTGACTGCAGTCATTCTGAGTCGGACCGCAATTGTTTGGAGACACCCACCAGGTGACCCGTGCAATCATCTTGCGATTGAAAGTGGTCAACCAGAGTTTGAGAGTGTCGTACACTTAACCTCTGGGTGACCAGTTGGTCACCAACAAAAGAATTCAATGCAATCACCGGGCAATGACTGATTTTCCCTAGTCGCAAGGAGGTTGCCGTCCTATTTTTACTCTAGTGTAACTGAGACATAATGTGTTTCTAGAGTTGACAACAGCAGCACTCATTACTGTAATTGCAATCAAAGCCTTTGCATCCTTTGTCAAAAGACCTGTTCACCAAGTTTAAACACGAAGAAAAATGATCTTTTCACCTGCTAAATTTGGCACAGGGGTGCAAAATTTAAAGATCACAGGGTCTACTCAACTAGATATATTTGAAGGTTTTAGTAGGTTATCATTTTGCAGATTTAGAGTATTAATATAATATATAAATCTACTAATAAATTACAGATATATGGAATAAGCTACCCAATAGCATATAATAGCATATTAAGTTATAAAGAGCATATAAAGCATTGAAAATGTTTGGCTTTTTTCCCCACAGGCCAGTAAAACTCTGATGTCATTGGACCATGGGGGAAAATGTTATGTTGGACACTGCACTGGTATAAAATTTTGCTCCTGGTTTCCAGGATAATTAATCTTAAAGTAATGACTCTTGCACCACTGAAGCCAAAGTTTGGCTTTTCTGTTTAAAAATTAAAAACATTTCAAAGGTTTAATAGATTTTTGTGAAATTTGCTGCACACATGCCCTCCCACTAGTGAGCCCTTCAGTTCTCATTTATTGACATCAAGAGGTCATCCACAGCTAATGCTATTATAGCTTGTTATACCAAGTGATCAGTGCAAATTTATTTAAATCCTTTAAATGTTTTTACATTGTTTCACACTGATATTCTTACCTTTAATGTAGGCTGAACACTGGACTGTCTGTCCGCCCAGCTGCAGCTGCAGATCCGTCACTGAGCTGTTCACATCGCATGGTGAACTGTCCTGTCTGCGCACCAGTCTGACAACACACAGACACACACAGCGACAATAAAGAATAGCTTCATGAGTCCAAAAAAAAAAAAAAAGACATTTGGGGGTGTTTCATTTCAGTATCTACAGTAGCTTTCCCTCACAGAAACAGATTTCTCTTATGCTGAAAAGCATCAGATTTATATTAAAAAATGTCAATCAAAAGTTGGTACTGTTGGGATTTTATTAACTTGGATCATGATAAGAAACAGTACAGCAGATTTTACTTTTAATCAGTTACCAACCAGTCTACATGTGAGTGGTGCTTTGTACGGGATGACTCCACATGCATCCACATGCAACCATAGCAAGAGGTTGGTTTGCATTGCCAGTAGTAAGTTAGAGCTCTTTGGCACCAGTTCTGTTCATAACTTTAATGTTAAAATTTCTAGGTGCAGTCAAGTGTCAGAGGGTTTCTGCTTTGGTGGCCTAGGGTCATGTCTCTGCTCTTTACAGATGATGTGGTTCTCTCGGCCTCATCAGGCAGTGACATCCAGCTTGTGCTAAAGCAGTTTGCAGCCGAGTGTGAAGCAGCTGAGCACCTTGAAGTCTGAGACCATGGTCCTCAGCTGGAAAAGGGTGGAGAGCTCACTCTGGGTTAGGGATGAGTTGTTGCCCCAAGCGGAGGAGTTTTAGTATCTCGGGGTCTTTCTCATGAGTGA
This sequence comes from Paratilapia polleni, assembly GCA_015106735.1. Lineage (NCBI taxonomy): Eukaryota > Metazoa > Chordata > Actinopteri > Cichliformes > Cichlidae > Paratilapia > Paratilapia polleni. The sequence continues at coordinate 18,854 of VUQI01028068.1, forward strand.
GGGAAGGGTGGAGCAGGTGATTGACAGATGGATTGGCGACATTATATCTCTGGGCTGGCTTGGGAACACCTTGGTGTACCCTTGGAAGAGCTGGAGGAGGTGGCCAGGGAGACTGCTGCCCCCCGCAACCTGAACTCGAATAAGCGGCAGAAAATGGATGGATGGATGGCAATTACCTACCAGATTTCAAATTTAGATGGTAATAAATGTGTGAATAGTTGACTAGATTATTAAACGAACAACTGAACACTGCCAGACCAAAAAAAAAAGCCACCAGGTTCCACTGGATAATTACCACAGTGATTAATATGTTTCTGCTGGCAACCTGTTATTAAACCCTCTCTCATGCAGTGAGTAGCTTCTCATTTCTTAAACAACCTTGTTGAAAGATGTATTAGGTGTTCGTGGAAAAGAAGTTACTCTGTTTCAGAAGAGTCAAATTCTTGTCCTGCATCAAGCAAAGAAAACAACAAGGAGATTGCCAAACTACTCAAACTGGGTTATGAAATGTCCGACACATTATAACCTGGAAGAAGAAATGAGTGAATGTGAAAAGAGATCACTTAAACATTTGGTGTAATCATTTTGTAAAAAATCAACAGTAGAACTCACAGGTATATTTAATTGTGAAAGTAAGAGCATTTCCACATGCACAATGTGAAGAGAACTCAGGGGACTGGGACTAAACAGGTGTGTTACCTTAAAAAAAAACACTCTAGTGAGGCTACTCATAAAAAAGGTTTCAGTTTGCTCGGGAACATAAAGATTGGACACTGGAGCAATGGAAAAAGGTCATGTGGTCTGATGAGTCCAGATTTACCCTGTTCCAGAGTGATGGGCACATCAGGGTAAGGAGACAGGCAGATAAAGTGATGCACCCACCATGCCTAGTGCCTACCATGCAAACCTGTGGGGGCAGTGTTATGATCTGGGTTGCTTCAGTTGGTCAGGTCTAGATTCAGCAATGTTATGTTCCCAAAGAATGAGGTCATCTATTACTTAAATAAACTGAATGACCAGGTTTTTCCATCTGTGGATTTTTTCTTTACTGATGGGATGGGTATATTCCATGGTGACAATGCCAGGATTCATCAGACTCAAACTGTGAAAGAGTGGTTCAGGGAGCATGAGGTATCATTTTCACATGCATTGGCCACCACAGAGTCCAGCCCTTAACTCCACTAAGTGTCTCTGGGATGTGCTGGAGAAAACTCTATGCTGAAGACTGCAGACTCTCCCATCATCAGTGCAAGAGCTTGGCGAAAAATTAATGCAACTCTCGATGGAAACATTATGTGACATTGCATAAGCTTATCAAAACGACATGCATGCTGTCAAAGCTAAAGGTGGTCCAGTGAAAAATTACAGCATGTGACTTTTGTTTTTTGGCCGGGCAGAGTCTATCAACTGTGTCAGCGTAAAGTGACACAATAATCACTAACCACATTCTGCACAGGCATGTGGATGTTAACCTGCACTGAATAAAGATTGCTGATGCTAGCTCTGTTAACTTTATCCACATTCTGCTAACTGATCTGAAATGGTGTCTGTGCAACATTATGCATGGCGTAAAGTGCCACACACTTCAGCAACATTTAAAATAAGATTTGAATACTGAAGAATGTGATTAATGGTTTCAAAAGCTCTTGCTGTAGGGACAAAGGTTAACTCTGTCTTAGAATGAGCTCAATTTACTGACCGTTTCCTTACTTTAAAACTAGAAGACAAGTGATTTTTTTTTTCTCTGGGAAAAGTAGGAAAATAGCTGCCAAGAACATCCCTAGTTCACAGCCACTAATAAAACTGAGCTTTATTTGAAATTTGAAAGGCTAAAGGTGAGGGTAACATCAAGTCTTTAAGAATATGAAGAAACTTTCTTAAGAGCTTTACGTTGTCATTCAAATTTCTTCTTAAATCTTATTTATTTAAATCCACTTTTTGCCCTTTTGAATTGTCTTTTACCTTCTTTTCTTTTTCTATATTCTTTAAACTTTTCTCCACTTACTTTTTTTAATCATGTCAGTATTTGTACTGAGTTGACTGTTTGTCACACTACACAACTTAAGATGCTAATATGAGGTGCATGTGCTGTGGGTGTTTAAAGCTGGGTGTTTCTTACCCCAGCCTCTGGCAGCAGGAGGTGGAGATGTGGTTGTGTTGGCTGCCGGTGTTGATGGATGCCTTGACTTCAGTCTCGCAGCACTGTGGGGAGACAGAGGGGGGATTTTGGTGTCACAGTGTGATTTTTTTCCACTTCATTTTGGCACCGCTGCACACAAGGAAAACAACCAGTCACACAACAGCACATTAGCACAACTCTGGGGAGTGCATGCAAACCACAGATCTCTCCTGTTTTGAACAAATCCTTTTGGATGCCATATGCTCATGACTGCCAAACTGAAAAATAATGTCAACTCTTAATCAACTCGTACAAACAAAACAAATCTCCCAGTAGTGGAATATTTCCAGTCCAACTCTTGTTTTTTGGAGTCAGTGATATTTTATCTGTTTAACTTGAGTCTGTATTGACCTGTGTGGCTGCAGGTGTTTGATTCAGCTGCCTAACACTTCATAATAAAGTTAAAAATCAACCAACTAGATTATACTGCATGGGATTACAGATCTTGAGGTATTTTTTAACTATTAACTGATATATTAGACTCATATTGCTGACCAAAGCTGCTGATTCTTCAGTTTGTTTAGTGCACTTTTCAGAAACATGCATCACTAGAACATAAAATACAAGTGATGTGCAGATTTAACACACTGGTCAAACAACTCCCTATATGGAGTGATGTGAATTAAGGCAAGAGTTATGATTCATTTTACAATACTAAAAGTTTTTATGTTGTTATTTTTTTATCTTTTATCTAAATCAAATGGTAAATGGTAAATGGACTGGTACTTATATAGCGCTTTTCTACTCAGTTTCTGTGTACTCAAAGTGCTTTACACTACAGGCCACATTCACCCAGTCACACATACATTCATACAGCACTTTTATCTATACTTAAGTGCTTACTAACATTCACACACACTCACACTCCGATGAATGCATTGGGAGCAACGTGGGGTTCAGTATCTTGCCCAAGGATACTTCGGCATGCAGACTAGGGGAGCCAGGGATCGAGCCACTGACCTTCCAATTGGTAGATGACTCGCTCTACCTCCTGAGCCACAGCCGCCCCCAACCATCAACCATCAACACTGCATTTCCCATCAGCTGTACAAAACTATTGCTTAATTCAGTGTTACTGCTTTCATTGTAAGAGCCGGCTGCTTTCTGTAGGAAAAAGTTTCTAAAAGACCTCTAAAACATGCAGACAAAGTTAGGAACTAGCCTGTGACCAAAATGAGCTGTTAAAGCTAAAGATATATCCTCACCAGAGCTGGTGGAGACCAAAAATCAAGAGTAAATACTAGTGTCACACTGCATTCATGTGAATGAATAAAGGAGTAACCAGGATAAGAGAGCAGGTGTTTAAATACTCTGAGCAATAAAATACACATTTTGTTTGTTGTTTCCATATTTACAGAAGACGATTAGGACCATTTGGAACAACACTGAGTGACCCCGCCCTGTTACTTTACGTGGTCTTCCACTTTGCAATAATACCACTTACAGCTGATCGTGGGATATCTAGGAGGGAGGAAATTTCATGAATTGACTTGTTGCAAAAGTGGCATCCTATTACAGTGCCACGCTCGAACTCAATGAGCTCTTTAGAACAACTCCTTTTTTCACAAATGCATTTTCACAAATGCAAAGACAGACCGCATGGCTAGGTGCTTGATTTCATACACCTGTGGCAATGGGACTGAAAACACCTGTATGTCTGGCTAACAAGTGATAGTTCTTGGTTTGAAAGTTAAAGTAATAATTTTTAAATGAAGTAAAAATGATTTTAATCTTCCACGATTAAACCAATAGTTAAAAAGCTACAGCCTGATGGCAGCTAGCTTAGTTTAGCAGAAAGACCAGAAAGGGGAAAACCATTAGTGGGGGTTAGCCAATGCCTGTGAAGCTCACTAATTAACATTTATTAGTTTTCCCCTTATACATACAAAAATGAGAAAAAATAGTGTCTTATCATGTGCCCAGCAAAAAGGCAAATGAGTGAATTTCCAAGGTGTCTATATAGTTATATAATCTTCAAAATTTTGTCCTGAAATTTCAGTCTGGAGTAGCACACACTAATACACGGTTTGCCCTAGTTTCCACTGACAGTCTTATCTCACAGTTGCTCTGCTGCCTACAGTTCACTGTAAACACTGTAACATCTTAGCTATTTTAGCTTGCAAAATAATAATAGTTTTTGGCTGAATAGTGCCTAAAAATTGAAGTAGTCTAGGTTTAAAACAGTGATTCATTTACTATTGCCAAGAGAGAGCTAGTTTAGATCAGAAACAGGATAACAGCTAGACTGCGTCTGTCCAAAGTTCAGAAATCCTCCTAAAAACACCTCTGAGAGTCTTTCATTAATATTTTTATAATAGATTTTTTTTTTGTCCTTTTAATAAATTTTGGTGTGAAATCACCAGTTTCTATCTTCTTTTATGCTAACTCTCCTGGCGGTAGATTTGTATTTATCATACAGACATGAACAAAGCAGCATCCCATCTTATGCCCACCAAAAAGGCAGCCAAGTGTTACAGTATTCATTTAATCTTTCAATTTTTAAATCTAGAGTTTTACAGTAGCAATGCAAGCAGGCATCTTTTGGCCTAATTTCCACTGACATTTGTGCTCTTCTTTATCTCACAGTTGCTCTGCTGCCTGCAGGGCGCCTCATGTCACAAAGATATGCTTCATCTTTAGTGCAGCAGATTGTAATGGTTTATGGAAACTGTTGTCTGTAAAGGCCCTTTCCTATTCATTCCTCTTTCCTGCAACATGTCCACGTTTGTGGGGAGAAAACAAAGTAATAAGGAATAAGGAGGAATGAATACAGAACATATGGCAGCTCTGCATGCATGTGAGAAACTGTGTGCTGGTACCACCCCCATACTGTTAAGTGGATATCAGACTGTGTTTTTAGGTATTTTCCCACCATAATCTACAGATATATCTCAGAATCGTTGTCTATTTATAGACTATTTTTCCTTCAGATCAATTGAAGCTTCAGCAGCAGCATGTTCAGGGTAATTTCCGGTAGGTAGTCATCAGTGGTTTGAAATATAATCAAGGATTTTCTTTTATGAAGAATAGCACTGATTTCAGCTTCTTTCTTAAAAATCTAAGACAGTTTGATAAAATAAGGCATTTGAAAACAATGGGATGTTTAGTTTCTACAATTTGCTGACATTTTACATAAAGATTTAAATTAAAATAATCAGTACTTGCTGACAGGCAGAACAGCTGTCTTTAACTCAAAATTTAACATTCAATGCATTTTTCTTAATCTTATGGTTTAAATATGGAATAGAGTTTTGGATGTTATGATAAGGAGGCCTTTTTGTTTTAGATACTGGACATTTTCAGACATCTCTCCCCGTCATCTCCTTTATAAATCAATATCTTATCCACTTGACCCGAGGATATTTTCCCCCTTGGAAATAAACATGTTCACTTTCCATTTACCTTGTTTTGATCCCTCTCACTCTGTACAGACTGAGCTGACCGAGTGAGCCTCCTTTGTCCTCACTGGCTTATCAGCAGACCCACAAACCTGCTCTTTTGTCTCAGGCCCAGTGGTGCAAAAATCCTTCCCTACCCCTGAAGTTTAAAAATAGCAGCCAAACAAGTAACTGAGGAACACTTTGTGTTTAATAAGTTGATGATAAAACCCAGCAAACCCACACTGAGTAATGGGAGAAAATGCTGAATTTGCTGGAAATGTGGACCACAGAAACTGTGTGATATTCTGTGTATATATATATATATATATATATATATATATACTGTATATATATGGGTGTGTCCTTGGTGTTATGCATGGCTGCAATATTCTCTAATCCAAATTCAAAAGAGCAAATTATTATTAAGCCCCTGGTTGTGGACTAAGTATGTAATAGTTTGGCACATATGTTACTACATTTTAACTTTATTGAACAACAAATCCCATGAAAAAAACAAATATGTTAGTCTGCCTCTCAGTGGTTTCCAACCTATGTTGGCATTCAAGCTACAGTACAGTGCAAAAGTCTTGAGCCACCCCTCATTTCTTTATATTTTGCTTCCAAGGAGCCAGGCTTTATTGTAATTTTTTAAAGTGCTCTTGAGCAATAGTTCTCCAGTCTTTCTGAAGGTCTTTCAAAGTTTTTCTTTGGACATTGGCTGCTTTTTCATTCATTTTCAGTCCAGTCCTTGTACCCAATCATTTTCAGATGAATGTTTGTTAAGCCACGGCTCTTTTGGCCTGATGTTACAAACCTCTGTTTAATAATTTACTCAGTTTACTATGTTTCAGAAATGTAAGCACATCTAATATACAAAATCTCACTTTTAACACAATAAAAAAAGTCCCTTTAAGGTTTTCTCCACAGTTCAACAATATTTCCAGCCCCAGTAACCATCAATATTGGAAAAGTAACTTTAAATTCTTTCCAGTAATCATAAAAAATTATTCAGCTTAAGCTTTAAGGCCACTGAGTTTGCCCTCATGGCCTGCCATCCCAGTCGCATGGCAAAACATGAAATAATCACAAAAAAAAAAAAGCTATCTACAGTATGTGCTCATGTTCACGGACCAAGTGGAAATGGTTGTATTTTAAGCCTAACTAAGTAATTTTAATTTGTAAACTTAACCAAACAATGTATTATTACTTAACAAGGTAAAATAATATAAATGAAGCGTGAAAATGTGTATGATTCAAACTTGGGTCTCTGGTGTGAGCAGGAAATTGATTTGCCACTGATAACCCCTCCAACCTCCAGGTGTGGACTTTTTTGACCTTTGGAGTGGAAAACATGAATATAAGGTGCATGGATTTGAATCAGTATACATATGAGACCGAACAGATGATAATTTGTGTTCAGGAATACGAAAAAAAGTGGAAAGATTGTGCTCAGAAACACAAACAACAGATTATAAGTAGACTACTTCACAATCTGCTGTGACACTGTTGGGCCTGGCCATTTGTTCTAATAAAGCGTACCGCATATTTAAATCTGGTACTTGTGATTAAAAGAATTGCCTTAAATTGCATTAAATGTATAAGCATAAATTACTTAAAGAGATAGGGTGAGGAGCTCAGTGTAGAGCCACTGTTCACTCTGCATCAAAAGGTGGCACCTTTCTAGATTATCCTCGGGATGCCTCCCAGGTGAGGTGAATAGACCCAATGGGACAGATGACAACCTGCAGAAATTATGCCTGTCAGGTGGCTTTGGGATGCCGCTGGAAGAACTGGAGGAGGTGGAGGGGTAGATGGTTGTCTTGGCACCTCTTCTTTGACTGCTGCCCCTGGGTCTCAAACACTGTAGCTTTGTAGAGGGTAACAAAGCCAAAGTGATCATGAATCTTCAAAGGGGGCTAAGCTTTATTTATATTACTGCCTTTAACCCAAATACTATAAGCGTAACCTACATCATAACCTGGCGTGCATTTATCTACAAGTGATAGGTCCTATTGGTAGTAATCTGCCTTGTAAACACCATATATTGATAAGCACAGGGATCACGCTCTGTGAAACAAAATTAATAGGCTGTAATTGTATGTAGCTTGCTCATTATGCTAATGGAATAGTTAGTATTCTGCCACTTAGATGTAGTTTTACTTGTTTTCAGCTCTGACAACAGACTCAGTCAGTTCTGAGGTCATCTCTCCTTCCCATATTTCAGTAAAAGTGACTGCTGTTCGAGATTTAACAGCTCCAAGTTCACCTTGACAAGCTTAGTTCCCTCCTGATAAAGTGAACAAAGCAGACCCCAACTGGAGAGTTATCTGTTGCTTACCAAGCTGGTTAAACACAGGTTTCATTAGGCTACTGCAGAAGTTTTAATGCCAGTTTTTTCTTGTCTCTTTCTCCTCATTTTGTCCTGAAACCCACACAGTTTTCTCATTTTAATTCCCTGCATACTTGTCCTTCTGTACATCCAATACATTTTGAGCCCATGTAGACGTGTTAACCAGGTCTGACTTTTTTAATCATCGGCACTCAGTTATCTGTGGGTCCTGCCAAGCTTTTGATATGTTGGAAAGAGAAAGTAAATGAAGGCTTTGAATTGTGAGTCATAGGAGCAGAGTGGTGCAGTCTTTGTCTCCTCTTTTGTTTTCAGTTTGTATGCAGTAGTAGAAAGCGGCAAAGCACCAAATGTGGGTGAGCACAGACTGGGTGCACAGGGTGCAGTACCTTGCACTGAATGATGAGAGCTGTGAGGACAGTGGAGCTCTCCCCACCCTCAGGTTTCTCAGCTGTCTGTCTGGCTCCGGCCTCGCTGCTGTCATCCTCCTCATCTGACCGTAGGCTCCTCTCGCTTTCCTCCAGAGACTCCCTCTCCTCTGTGGAGTCGTCAGCTGTGCTCTCGCTCCTCTCCTCAGCATCAGTGGGTCCATCCTTGGTGTCGGCCAGCGGGGAGCGAACCCTGGTGCTGGGGTCCCGGCCCTCGCCTCGCAGCCGCGTGATATTTCCCTCCAGCAGGCGGCGCTGCACGATGCTGTGAGGTTGCTAGAAGGAGATACGCAAGACAAACGGATCTTAGATAGCAGGTTTTCTCAGCAAAACAAAAAAATCTGTTTAGTGTGGAATTTGTGAAGGCTGATACCTATGTGTTTCTGAAAATTAAACATTCATGAAACAACAAAAACGTAGCCATGTACCTGCTTATTAGTGTGAAGTGCACATATAAGATAAAAACATCCTGCAAATAGAGAAATGAATTTAAGATTGGACAGAGAGCTTATTTCTTAAGCTAAACTGTGGTAGTTCTTCTTCAGTGCAACCACTCTGTACTGCATACAGCTAGTATGATGTAGTTTTTAATATGTGTTGGGGGGGGGGGGGGGGGGGGGGCCTTTTTCCCCC
>VUQI01028069.1:9642-26104 GCA_015106735.1 Paratilapia polleni
ACACACACACACACACACACACACACACACACACACACACAGAGCACACCCAAACTGCTTACATGTACACAAGCACTCTAATAGACACATAAGTCAACTAAAACATTAATTAGACCCACAAAAAAGTCACAAACACACTCACATGCACATGTACAAGCACAGATTCACATTCATTAAACACAGTGAAAATATTCCCTTTGGTGGAGTAGAAGCAGAGCAGCGGCTGTTTATTTACAAAGCAGGAACTCAGACCATAAACCCAAAGCCCAGAGGCCCAGAGAAAAAGATGAGGTGTCTGTGTACCTCTTTGTTTTTCATCCAAACCTCTTTCAGGTTCACTCAAATTAGTCTTTAATGAGGCAAATACCAAATGAAGGTGGTAATTCAGGCAAAGACTCAAATTTTTTTTAAGAGGAACTGGATGCTGCATTGCTCTCTTCTAAGCACTGGGTTTAAACTGTGTTGGCGGTGGTGATGGTCCCAGCGGCGTTTCACTGTGCTCTGATGATTTTACCAGATGACACAGTTTCAAACATCAGTGCATCTTCAGCAGACACACGTGCTGCACAGAAGCATTCATATGCTTATCTGGGCCACCAAAGCCAAACGGAAAATCCATCCAAGGAGAGAAATCAAGTCCTCTTTCATGGCCATCTTAGCCAATTTGCCTTTGTGAACATGAACAGCCCACTCCTCGCGAAACCACAATGCAGGCACTAATCAAGGATTTCCCCCAGCAGAACTAGAGCTGTTTTGTTCTTTGACATCCAAATGAGCCTTGGTGACAGCTGAACTGTGTGAACCAGAAAATGTCCATGTCCCTTTAAATTTCCCTCAGTATGTCCACACTGTTAACAAACATCTCACTAAAATTTACCATCTAAAGAACAGCAGTCATGCTTTTAGCCTGAAATGCAGTTTGGTCATGAAATAGTAGAAAGGTTAACCCTAAAAAAATCAAGACAGAAGTTATGAATGAATTATTTTAGGTATAAACTATCGACTGCGTTTGCATGCACGATAGTCTTATGATCTGACCTTTATTAGGTTGCAGTGAAATTTGGTACAGACAGTGATGGTCTCTGAGGATAAATGTTAATAACTTTGACTTTTAGTGCCACTATAAGGTTTACATTTGTGGTTTGGAGTGAAATGTCCCTGCAGTTATTGGAAGGATAGTCTTTGCTTTGTTATGGTAATTAGCAAATGTCACTAAGAAGATGAACTGCACAAACATTGGCATCAGCATGTGCACATTAGTAATGCTATTATGTTAGCATGGTGGTGTAACCTTGTGCCTCACAGAGCACGGCTGTAGACTTTTAGCATGTAATAGAGTGGTTTTGCAAAAAGCAACATATTTTAATTAGGAGACCTAAACATAAAACCAGCTTATGGCATCTAAACACCTTAACCTCAAGGTTTCTAATCACTACTTTGGTCACACTTTTATGCAGGTAGTCACTCAGCACAAAAAAAAAAAACATTGTGCTGCCTCTCTCATCTTTCATTTTTAAAGAGTAGATCAAGAAGCAAAATGAGATCTTATGCAGCAAGAAACACAATCACATTAATCCTCACCTGTTACCTTGTTCCTACAATATTTGCTGGATGTAGAAGAATCAAAGTTAAACCTGCACCAATGCAGGAAATCAGAAACACCAAAATCAGGTGCAGGAAGCTGAACAATCTCTGTGTTTCAGATGTACCAAATATCATCCAAATCTTGGAATACTAATGTGCATATAAATGTACTTGTACTTGTAAACCAACCAACAGCAGAAGATCCATGTAGTAGCGACTGCAGCTACTACTACTACTTAAGCATTAAGCTAGATTAATTGTAAGAAGGGCCATGTGCTGACAATAGTTACACTATGTGAATGATTCTCATTGTTCAGCCAGTTTCAGCTTTTCAAATGTTAAATTTCTCAGTAAAAATGCTCAACATTAAAATAAGATGCTGCCAAAACAGGAAGAAGGATTAAAAACTGACTGTGTGTGCCTCTCTGTCAGAATGAGTGAATGCATTAGAGCCATTACAGCCTGCACAGGGCCCATATCTCATCATTATAAAGATAAAGACATGATAGGACTGGACAAATTGACAGGTACCCCTGGAGGCTAAAATCAACCTCTGCCCACCTTCAAGCTTGCAGGAGGAGAAGCAAACTCACCTGAATTATAGACAGTATATATAAGATGGACGTAGCTACCAGACATCACCCATTATTATGGACTTTGAGCTTCAACTTTGGCATTTTTGACCATAGTCTAGCTGTTGTTTTTGTCGTTGTTATTGGTTTTAAACTGGACATGACCATATTTGGATGAGAGGACAGAGCTGAGGGGTTTTAGCTAGCACTAGCACTGGCTAGCTAGCTAGGTTAGCAAGGTCCATCTGTAATTCACTATAATATTAGTGACCTGGCCCCTGATTATGCATATCTTTAAGTCTTAATAAAAATTAAAGGGGTGGTTACATAAAATTAACCACCCGTACAGCTGTCATACACAAGTATCAATCTGACAATCTGTCTACATTTTTCAAATTTCGTTTTTCGAAGCCATTTCCATATGTTAGGAGGCTCAGGAATTTATCCATGTTAAATATAGCACACACGCCATACACTAATCAATATGCATGACTACACAATGTAGTCATTAATGGTTTTATACAGAGACGCACACACATGCAGTTTAAAAGCTTTGGCGCTTAGCTCCTCACTGCTTCTCTGTCTGCCTCTAACACACAAACACGTATTCACCTACATACATGTACACAAACACACACTCTGCATAACAGGGATCCTCAGAGATATTACACACTTGGAGAAGGGTTGGCTGGTTGTCTTCATGGAAGCAGATTTGCTGCAGTTTAGTGCAATGTCTTCAAACATTCAGACTTCATGCTGGGCTGTCATATCAAAGCTGGATGGCTATTAGTAACTGTGAGCTACAGTAGGACAGCAGGGTACAATAATAAGTTATGCAATTCAGTGCAACAACCCTGCAACAAGTACTTCAAAGCTTATCTTGGTGAATATTTGTTGTGTCAGACAGGATATGAGTCTCTTGGTGATTTGTGGTCTTGTTGCATTGGAAAATATCCCATTTAACTGGTGCTGCTTTTATTTGTCCATCATTTGTGTGTTCTGTCCTATAGTTAGGTCCATAAGTTTTTGGAAATTAACAAATTTTTTGTACTTTTGCCTCTGTATACCACCACATTGGATTTTAAATAAAACAATGAAGGCCTTTGATTCAAGGGGTTTTACAAATATTTTGTATTAACTGTTTAAGAATTACAGACACTTTTATACATTGTCCCCCATTTTCAGACGCTCAAAAGTAATTGGAAAATTGACTGATCAACAGTTTTCTGGCCAGGTGAGCTCCCTGATTATTCCATGACAAATTAAACAGAAAAAAAGATCTAGAGTTGATTAAAAAAATTAAGTGTTGTGCTTGCATTTGGTAGCTGTTCACTGGAAGGTTAAAAAAGATCTTGATGCAAGTAAATGAGGCCATCATTAGGCAAATCCCCCCCAAATAAAACCTACAACAACGCACAAACCACTGGATACCCTCGAGAAAAGGAAGGCCAGATTAGACTTTGTCAGAAGGATGTGAAGAGAAAAGTATGGAGAAGGAGAGAAACAGCTCATGATCCAAAGCATACCACATTATCTGTCAAATATGGTGGAGGTAATGTTATGGCATGGGTATGTATGGCTGCCAGTGGAACTGGGCCATTAGTGTTTATTGATGATGTGACTGCTGATAGAAGTAGCAGGATGAGTTCTGAGTGTACAGGGCTGTACACTCTGCTCAGATTCAGCCAAATGCTACAAAACTGATCAGCAAGCACAGTGCAAATAGATAATGACCCAAAGCATACTGCAAAAACAACCCAAGAGTTTCTCAAGGCAAAGAAATGGAATATTCTTCAATGGCCAAGTCAGTCACCTGATCTCAACCCAACAGGGCAAGCTTTACAGTTACTGAAGACAAAACTGAAGACCCACAAACAAGCAGCAACTGAAAGCAGCTGCAGTAAAGGTCTGGTAGAGCATCTCAAGGGAGGAAACATAGCATTTGGTGATGTCTATGGGTTCTAGACTTCAGGCAGTCAGTGACTGCTCACTGATTTTCACCCAAGTATTAAAATATAAAAATCTTTATATTTAAAATTATGTCCAATTATTTTTGAGCCTCTGAAAATGGGGGACTATGTATAAAAACAGCTGTAATTCCTAAACATGTAATGCAAATTTTTTGTAAAAACCCCCATGATGTAAGGGTGTCACAATAACTGTTATATTTATAAATGAAATATCAGTATCATCAATAATGCACTTGTGATGAAACCATAAATAGTTGTGCAATTGTTCTTTTGTATGCTTTAGTATAGTTACCTCCATGCATTTGTTATTTCAGTTTAACAAATTGCCAAAAATACAATATTACTGCTATTATTTTATTTTTTATTCTTCTATAGGTATTGCGATAATAGCGCTATGAATTCTTTTGACCATGATAACTGTGAAGTAAAAATCTGACATTGTTGTAGCCCAATTTGGATGCTGAATATTAAAAGAATATAAAGGTAGACGTACATATTAAATGGTTATATGCGTTTTCTGTAAGAAATATCCTTTCATTAATATCTTGGTGGAATTTTGTGATTTTATTGATGAATGTGGCTCTGAATGAAGTAACTCCCTGTTGAAAGGGAGATTTTCGTATACACTATTGTTATGTGCTTGTTCATGTGGAAATTGTTGGGTTTCTCCTTATAATACGGCAAAATTGACAACACACTGTAAAGTGCTCTGAGATAACATTTGCTATGATTAGTGGAATATGAATACAGTTTGCCCTTTACCATGGATGGATTTAAGTCATGATGTGACTCACATGCTTTGTTTATACAACATTGTGTATCCTTCTGATGTGACTCTGCAGGATCATCTTTCAACATCTTTCCCAGTTTGGAGCTCCTAAGTAACATACCAGGAGCATTTTATCCAGTCTTCACAGTGCTGCAGGAAATTAGAGCCACTCAGACCACTTAACACAGACAACAGCTGTGAATACTCAGTTCTTGAGAGCCCCTTTTGAATGAAATATCAACCTGCACCATTTCAATAGGCCCCAGTGCTGCCTTTGAAAGGCTGGGTACTGTGTTCAATTAGCTATTGTTGGAGGGAAATGGCTGTTCGTGTGGGTGATATTTAGCTGGGGGTCTTTTGGTGTGTAATCATGCTCCAATAAGCCGCTCAGTATTCAGTGCAGTCATCTTTCTGTGTGTAGAGAAACACACGAGGACGACGACACAGTTATTATAGTTATTGTGTGTGTGGAGGAGTGGTGATGATGAGAACTCCGGGATGAGAAGCCAGTTGGCCGAAACCTCCTCTTCCTCCCACCCTTTGACATGAGACACATGAGTCGAGAGGCTGATTTGACGTAAATGGATTTCTTCAGTGTGATAAAGAATAAAATAAAATAAATAACATTTAAAGTCTGTTTGTTTTTGTTTTCTACAAAAGTAATTTCATTTACAAAAAACATAAAATTTATTTATAAATTTCATTTATAAAATTTATTTTAAAAAAAATGTATTTATAAATTTCATTTATAAAATTTATAAAATAAAATTTATCTATAAATTTAATTGATAAAATTGATAAAATTAATTTATAAAAACGTACAGTTTTGAAATCCTGTCCTTATCTCTTGATTTCATATCTCATATGACATAAAATGCACCTTGGTGTTTAACGTTTAATGAGTAGTACAGCTAGACATGCTAACATTTACAGTCCAAGTTTTTCTCTTGTGATTTTGGTTACCATCAGCACATGAAACTGGAGCATGTTGTGGGTTCAAGCAGCATCCTTCGGGGCTGAAAAATGGAGCCAATGCAGAAGTGCAAAAAATGCAGTTCTTGGAGTGGCTACTTGAGGTTGGCTCATAGACAGTATAAAAGATGGATGTAGCTTCCAGGTCTAAAAAGTGATGCCAGTGTGGAAGTGCCTTAAATCTGCATTCTTTTTAAAGGCCACCAGGAAGACAGGAACCTGCAAAAAGACCTCTGGTCCTATAGTAGTCTATGGGAAAACATCCTTTTACCAGGACCTCCAAAAGGGAAAAGACTCCCTTGTTAAAATGGCCAATTTAGCAGTATTAAAAAGCATGCTTACAGCCTGACACAAAAACAGTCTTGGTCTCTAGGAAGGAGAGAAACAGAGAAAGGCAGGTGCCAAAACTTCTGAATTAAAGACTTACCTGAAAGATTACTTACGTGATCCGAATCCCTTCACAATACTTACCTACAAGTATTCCTTGCTGTTGCTCTTTTGAAGAGCTGTTCATTAAAGCTGCTATACTTTTTAACGTCTTGTGTGTGAGTCTTTTCAGGTGAACCTTGACAGTCTCTGTGTTAAACCTATACACTTTATGGATGCAGGTTGCTGACAAAGACAACCAGCTTTAGCAGATAACTCCACCCTTTGTCCAAACATGGTCTGTTCTGGATCCAAGAAACCAACATGGCAGCGGCCAAAATGCTAACACTGAGGCTTCCAAATGAGGAGTCCAAAACAGTGGCTATGTATATATCTTTATATAGTCTCAGGGAGGATTCTGGATAGAAGACGGCGATATCTAAAAGTAATTAGAATATGTTGATGAGTGAAATCAAAGAGTTGAAATTGTTAAAAAAAAACAGCTTCTTGTTGATATTTATTGCACACAAAATAAAATAAATTTGTAAGTAACATTTACACTGTTTTGGCAAAATCAATGATATGTAAGGAGATCATTGGTCTCGGTGTAACCGAATGGAAAACAAATCCAAGGTGAAGACTGGATGTCTGAGAAATTGTATCTCAAAAACTGATTTTCTCAGGGCTGATTTATCTCCACTGTGCAATGTGGGCAGATTATGAAACCATGCCAGCTCGCAATAAAACCCATTTTCCACAAGCAATGAATTTCATCAAATAAGAGAGCAGAAGAACAGAAAAAAAATCCAAACATCCATCTGTACAGTCAAAGAGTCTACCTTGTGTTGAGCTGCAGCTGAATACAGAGCAGCCCAGGGAAGCCTCCACAATCCCTGGCAAGGTATTCATTACAGCCACAAACCTCCAAGTCAGCAGAAAAGGAGGAGGACACAATTGAGCGAGCAGCAATCTCCAGTGGCTCTGATTTCATGCTCTACGTTACATTTCCATGGTTGCAGTAACTCATTCCTTTCAACCCCCACCTTTGTTTTTCCATTGTCCCACCATTTTCCCCCTCATTGTAGGCGCACAAATGTGACTAGAGGCAACAACTGCCCATCACACTCAGGAGGGTGTACCACTCCAACATGAGATGCCAAGAGGGGTGGGATAAGGTTTCATTACCAGACAAGAGCCTTTATTCGCCAGCATGTGCCCTTAATGTGTTTTCATCCATGAGGAAAAATACTCCTCTATCCCTATAATATAAAGTCATGTGATAATATGAGCTCCCCTCTGATCTCTGGGGGTTTTAAATCAGCAGCAGAGTGCTCTGCAGCCTTGACTCCCAATTCAAGGTAGATAATGGCATCAAGAGTCAATGAATATGTCCTGTTTTCTACCAGTTTTTCTGCAGCATACATTGTTATGTTGCCATCATAGTGTATCACTTCAGCTTTTAGCCTTTTGTGTGCAAAGGACTCGGCAGCTGCTTCATGAAAGCTGTGTTTCTGCTTTTGAGCATCACCTTAGTATAAAAGCTCATATGGCCTACCTGGTTACATGTGTGCTCCAACAATAAAATATGTACAGAAAACCAGAAGCAAAAAGAGTACATGCAACAAATTAAAGAATAACATAACTACATACTTTATCTGCCTTCATTTCAATAGGACTGACTAATTTTATTTTCAGTAAAAGCAACAGCATCACAGTTTCTTTCACCCATCGCTCATATATTAGACCACAAAATTTTCTTTTTAACAAAAACTTCAAACTAGTACTCAAATTAGCTCTTCACTGATAGGTATTCTATTTTAGCATAATTACATATAGGTTTATATAATGTATAACACATATAGATATAACAGATAAGCATAAAATCTTACTCCTCCCTCAGATAATAAAGATAGATGAAAACAGAAACATACAAGATTTTAAAAAGGATGGGAAAACACTCTTGATTAAAGACCCTGAATAAATGAGGATATAAATAAAGTCTCTTCAGCACCACCTCCATTTAAACCTATTCAGGCCACTGACCTGCTACTATATGAAAGGGGGTGAGGACAGGGTTAGATTAGCAAAGAGAGAGACCATCAGAGACTCAGGCAATGGAGTAAATTGATACTGAAACATCACTAACACGTCTGCAGCCATCACCTCCTCTCTAAAGACCAGGCACATAGACACAAATACACAGATAAATCAGTACTCACACACACACACACACACATTGTACTGCAGACATGTGGGACCTAGTGACCAGGAGGGAGAATGAGGTAATGATGAAAAAGCCAGTAGAGAAGAAAGCCTCCTCTAATGAGCTATTGACATTTTCAGATGATGAGTTAGGGGAGACGTGCTTAGCTGCTGCACTGAAAAACATAAACCTGTGATGTGCCTGGAGAAAACAGTAATGATTAACATTTAAAACAAAAAAAAAGATATGCCCCAAAAATTAAAAAATAAATAAATAAATAAAATACAAGAGATAACATAATTAGGTTTTACATGACAACAGAAGCAAGGATATTTTAGACAATTAATGGAGAAGAGAAATGAAACAATCACTTTTAAAGACAAAGGCTGAGGATCATGGCTGGAAAAACTCAATTACAGATAAATCAATAACTAAATCATGTGTCATGGAGGAGGAAAAGTCAATGATAACATCATAAACTTGACATGAGTTGAGATACAAAATGCTTCAAACAGATAAGACACGTCAAAAATAACTGCAAGGTGATGAAAAATCTCATAAGGGAAATGGGTTTTATAGTAGGAGAGTCAATATGTCTTGAACAATCATACATTGTACATACATACTGTACTTATTGTGTAATCAATGTAAAATTCTGGTTTGCTAGAAAATGTGCTAATGAAGAGCTTTGCACCAGTTACATTAAACTCGATGCACACACAAGAGGCCCCGTTAATTACAGTATGGCTTTATTTGCCTTCTTCTTTAAACCTTCAGAGTTTCAAAACTCTGATGAATTGTTGAGCAAAAAATGTTGTTTGTCACAATGGGCCACACCTCTTAATCTTTGAGTTCAGGTGTTTTCAGTCCCATTGCCACAAGTGTATAAAATCAAGCACCTAGGCATGCAGTCTGCCTTTACAAACATTTGTGAAAGAATGGGTGATTGTAAAGAGCTCATTGACTTTGAGTGTGGTAATGTAATAGGATGCCACCGCTGCAGGAAGTCAATTCATCAAATTTCTTCCCTCCTAGATATTCCATGATCAACTGTAAGTGGTATTATTGCAAAGTGGAAGTTTAGGAACTACAGCAACTCAGCCACAAAATGGCATACCACGTAAAGTTACAGAGCAGGGTCGCTGAGTGCTGAGGCACGTACTGCATAAAGGTCACCAGCGTTGACTCAGTAACTGCAGAGTTCCAAACCTCCTCTGACATTAACATCAGCACAAAAACTGTGTGCTGGGAGCTTCATGGGTTTCCATGGACAAGCCCAGCTGCTGTGGGTGTAATGTGTAGGTGGCCCAGTACTTTTGCCCATATTCCTTGAGGGTAAAAGGCTGGAGCTCCCTGCAGCTCTTCAAAATAAATAAGTAAATTATTTTTAAATTCAGAACTAAACAAAACTATTGCTCGTCCTTGTTTTCCTGAATTTCCACAGTGGAAGTGAAGAGTGCAAATTCTCATCATCCTGCATCACCCACCGAGTCCCACTAGACACTTAAATGGGAAATACACCAGGTTAAAATAAACCAGACTTGAGTGTCCAGTATTTTGGTTTATCAACAAATACAAAAAGCAAGCAATCGTATACTAACACACTGACTTATGATGGTAAACATTTATCTTCTAAACTTCATCATGTTAGTACAATGTCATTGGACTGTAGCTCAAAAGATTTGTTGTGTCCAAGTACACCCTCATAGAGTTGCTGACACAGCGACTCTGTGAGGCTTGTTATGGGTTTGCTCTTTTGACCACAATTATTTGTGGTTATTCTTTTTCTGTCAGGGCCTGTAATTTCATCTTTTGCTATATCCAAATGCTTGCATTTTTGAGTGTTCCTTCTCATTTCTTTGAATATCTCTAATAAACAGTCACAAAAGTTGCCTGGACATGTTACAGTCTGTTTATAGAAGAGGAAGGAAGCAATAGCAGTAAAAAAAAAAAACTTTATGGCATGAGTAAGAGCATTTTCAAGACAAAGTCAAAGGCCTGACTCAAAACACAACGGGTTTAAGCATAAACTTGTGTTGGTGGGAAAACTTGCCGTGGATCCTTTTATGAATGATTTCACTCTCACTGTTAAACATTTGTATAATGTGTGTGTCTTGAAAG
Source organism: Paratilapia polleni (assembly GCA_015106735.1). Classification (NCBI taxonomy): domain Eukaryota; kingdom Metazoa; phylum Chordata; class Actinopteri; order Cichliformes; family Cichlidae; genus Paratilapia; species Paratilapia polleni. The sequence goes on from VUQI01028069.1 coordinate 20,200, forward strand.
AAGATATTGCTTCAAAGGCTAAAAAGTTGTTAATATTCTAAATAGAGGTTGCATTTTTGCCTTCAAGTAATACATCCATCTGTTTGTTTGTTGCATGTGATAAAACCACTTTATGAAGGTGGCATAATGTGAGTCATTTTTCATTCACTGACAGTCCAACAGTGATGCATCAGCTCATTCTGCAGTCAGAGATACAGCACTGCTGAGACCAATGAGTAATTGACTGGAACTCAAGCCAACAGACACAGGAAGGTCCCTGAAGATTGGCTGCCACTCTGCTCCTTAAATACATTATCATTGATTCTTTTTACTGTACAGGCCGGGGATCAGAATTCACCTTAGTTACTGGACTAAAAGGAGAATGTTATATATATATATATATATACACACACACACACACAGTACTGTGCAAAAGTGTTGAGCCACCCTGTATTTCTATATATTTTGCTTCCAAGGAGCCAGACTTGTTGTACTTGTTGTATTTTTCAAAGTGGTCTTGAGCAATAGTTCTCTAGGCTTTCTGAAGATCTTTCTTTGGACATTGGCTGCTTTCTCACTCATTTTTAGTCCAGTCCTTGTACCTGACCATTTTGAGACGGTGTGTTTGTTTGTTACTAGCAGCCTGCCACAAAAACACATCATTTGTTCCTATTTCTTTAGTTGAATCTATGAAAAATGCCAACGATAACACAGTTTGATAGGCATAAAACAGTGTTTTTGCACCAACAAGGTGATTCCCAAAGAGCTATTAGCCAAAAATTTGGCATATCTCGGCATGGTGTGCAGTGTGTCCTTAAAAATTTTGAGGAAACTGGACAAGTGGAGGATAAAATAAGAAGTGGCAGGTCTAATAAACTATCTACAGCAGATGGACAGTATCTGGAAGTCATGTGCTTAGAAATTTTTAAAAATTCCAACAAAGACCTGACACATGACCTGAGAGATGCATCTGGCCGTTCAGCTGATCCATCTACTGTTCACTGAAGCCTCATCAGAAATGGTCTCAGTGTGAGGGTGGCTGTCAAGAAGCCATTCTTGAGGAAGAGAAACAGGGAGAAAAAGCTGAGATATGCCAAATTACACAAGAACTGGACTGAAAAATCAGTGTCAACAGGCCTGGTGGAGTGATGAATCCAAATTTGAAATTTTTCATTCAAATTGTCATCAATATGTACAGAAGAGGTCAGAAGAGATGTACAACAGTGAGTATCTCTGGCCATCTGTAAAACACAGTGGAGGCTCTGTCATGCTTTGGGGCTCAATTTCATCCAGTGGTGTTGGAGATCAAAATGGATGGAATTATGAATGCAGAAAAGTACCATCAGATGTTGATCCATCATGCAGTACCACCTGGAAAGTGTCTGATTGGCAACAGCTTCATTTTTTAGCGTGACAATGATCCCAAACACACTGCCAATGCAGTAAAAGCATACCAGGATAGAAAAACACACAGTGGTACACTATCAGTAATGGACGGTCCTCCCCAGAGCCCGGACCTCAACATTATTGAAGCAGTGTGGGATCATCTTGACAGAGAATGTCACAAAAGGCAGCCAACATCCAAAGAAGAGCTTTGAATGTCCTTCAAGAAGCCTGGAGAACTATTCCTGAAGACTACTTAAAGAAATTATAAGAAAGCTTGCTTAAAAGAGTTCAAGCTATTGACTTCTAAGATCATTAGAATTGTACAAACTCAGTTTTTGCCTTATATACTGTATTTCCATGTATGTTTGCATGTTTCAATAAATTGATGCACCTATTTCCCATTTTCCTAGCAAAATACAGCAAAATGATGGGTGGCTCAAGATTTTCGCACAGTATTATACATGTGCATTTTTAATAACAGTTAATAAATCTTTAACCAAAAGCTATCAAACATAATGACAGTTATGGGTTTTTTTGTTTATGTTACCAGGCCACAGTTAATCTCGCCTGATCAGATCTGCTTTCGACAGTCAAGCTCTGCAGCGGTAGTACCAAAGGATGTTTTTTTTTACTTTCAGCATTTTACTTTCATGTGCTTGAATATTGAATATTAAAGTTACACTAAGCCATAACAGATACAACTCTCAGTCAAATAAAGACAACATTGTTTTAAGAATAGACATTACCCAGTAGACAGATAAATAGATAGATTACCAACACCACCTGGCAGAATTGGCAGACTAGTAACTACAATACCTCCAGTTGTCTGCTTTGGCCTAAAAGTAGCATCACTATTAAAGAGGCACACTTCTGTCAAAATGTCACGTCACAAACCCGATATATATATATATATATATATATGGCTGCCTGTGTAAATACAAATTTATATATATATAAATTTGTATTTACACAGGCAGCCAAATTTGCTGTGAACAAATTGCCTCTTGTTTCTTATGCAAACACACAGGTACACCATAGGGAAAAAAATATCATCCATTTTCAATTAGGTGCTGCTGATAATGACAACTGAAGGCCTTCATTTTATTTACAAAACTATGTAATCGCAATCATGTCAGGCAGACTATCCATGCTAATAGAAAAATTATACATTTAACAATGTGTGCAGGGAAATAAAGCAAAACCAAGATGCAATGTAACTGAAATTTAATAGCCATTAAAAAAAACAGGCAAGAAAGGCACTTTATGAGTTTTCTGCAGACTCTTTTGTTTGCATCATTGCAAAATCATAACTAAAACTTCCCAGGTGGAAAAGGCTATACTCTTCTTAAGCATGTGACATATAAGAGAATTATCTGAGCATCAAAATGGCATCAATGTGCATCATCAAAATAAATATATTACAGACAGGAAATGGCAGATGATCCTTGGAGGGCAGACATAACCTTGCACTCCAAACTGTCAATATTCCCCTGACAGTAAAGCTCATGTTCACTCCCTCTACAGAAAATGCATTAGACACAGACGATATCCTGGACTCACGCCTTCAATCTATTCCACACAGCCACTAATCTGTTAATTGATCTGGCAAGGGAAAGGAAAAGCGTAAGTGTGTGTGTGTGTGTGTGTGTGTGCGTGCACAGGGGATATGGTGCAGAGGGATGACATGACATGAAGAAATATATAATCTTTTATAATGGGTTCAGGGACCTTGAGTGGATGAGAGCTTGCTTTTGTTTGGAGTCCCCCTTTAAGAATTCACCCAACCCAGTTTGTTACTGGCAATCTCAGAGAGCTGCCATTACACAGTTAAGATCCAAAACAGGGTTGTTGATAAACAATATAGAAATGTTTCCCTCTAAATAAAAAGGTATTCCGACCAAGGATGAATCTACAGTATTTAATTTGAATGCAACTTCATGTTTACGTAAATACAGGAAGCCTAAAAGGAAGCTAGAATTGCCTTCTCCCTGCCTCAGCCAGTTATAAGTAGATTTCTTAACTTTACTGTAGCTGCATTTCCTTTTCTTTATGGTAGTTTAGATTAAGATTTGCTGAAAACTGCATAACATGTGAATCTGTGGTGCCTTGAAATTTTTCCCCCGTGGTTGTAGCATACAGTAGGTACAGCAAAAGACAGTGATATGTTAACCTGCATTTGACCCACAATGACAGCCTTCCCTGCTTTCATCACAGCAGCTGGATAAAAGCAAGACTTTGGAAAAATGTTTTTTAAAATTCTAAAGTGTGGAACATTATCTCAGCATGTTGGGCAGAGGAATAAGGCATAAAAATGCTGTACAGTCCCACATAGGGAGGACACCTGGTACCACTTATTATCCATGCATCCATTTTCTTTACCACTTATTCAATTCAGGGTCATGACAAGTGACATTATTTTATAATTATATATTATTTTATAAATAAGTTCTCAAACAGATATTTGAAGTTTTGACCTGATTATGGTGCTGGATAATGACTCAGGGGATTAAAGTTAAAGTCCTTACCAACCATAATGGTTGGGTTTCCATCTTATTCCATCTTATTCACAGCAGACTTTTCTACACATCACACATTTTTCTACGTCACACTGTCCTTATTTACAGAGCAGGTGTATTTATGGTGGCTGAATTAAACATAAGAGAGGTCCTGCTGCTGTGTTTATTGGTTCATTGCCATGCTTATAGAGCTGTTGCTAATTCCATCTGGGGTTTCCCTAGTCTGAAAAGTTCAATCTTTGCTGTGAAAAAGGTCAACAGTTATGGGAATAACTTCATTTAAAACCTCAAATGTCAACCTGATTGTGGTGCTGGATAAAAATGGGGGGGGAAGATCCCCAAAGCAATAAGGATTCATATTTTGGCAGTCATGAGTGTGTATGCATAACATTTTTAGCCAATCCCTCAAGTAGGCTACATATTGAGATATTTCATCCAATAAATGCAAACTTTGACCTACTGGAGATGCTACTGGAGGGAAAACTCAATGAAAAGTTGAAAGGACAACACTAATGACTCTGAACATTTCATTAAAAAAAATAACTATGGGCAATAATATTCTGGTTTAGAAATCCCATACTCTTTAAAGAAAATATTAAAGGAGTTCCAGGAATCGTGCCAGCCAACTGGCCGAATTGTACATTTGCACATTTAAAGTTGTCAGCATCAGTTAAACACCTTAAGTACCTTTAAAGCTGTCCTATCCAGATGAAGATATTCCACCATAAAGTAATCCATTTCAGTGTTTTTGTGTACTATACATATGTTGTCATGATGTTGACTTCTAGGATAAAGGTAGAGCCACAGCTGGTTTGTCAGCTGCCAGTTCCTGACACCTCTACCTGCTCCTTATGACGCTAGTAAAGTAAATCTGAAATCTTGCAGCAATGTCCCTCCTCTTTTATACATTTCAATAATCTCTGTCTTCAAGAGAGGGCCTTCACCTGACAAACAGAGGTGATTAAATGAAATGGAAATCAGCCATTTTGTTGGTGAATGACTGTTATGTTACCATGTTTTAACCACATTCTCAAAGTAATACACTGTGAGGATGATCACATTTTGTAGGCATCAGAGAGTGCTTTGATTTTACTCAAGCCCACCTGGTACCAAAGAGTCTTTCTACTTTTCCAAGGGGAGCCAGAGAAGCTGAAGAAACCTCAGACCAGAGAGTCAGGAGGATGACAGCAGGCATTATTTCACCAAGAGGATAATGAATGCAAAAGTGTTTTTCATATTACTCCGCTTCTCAGCCACTAAAGGGATTAGGAGCCTGATCAAGGCTGCGGTGTAGGTGATAAGAGTAAAAAAAACAAGAAGAAGTGAGTCATACACTCTAATCCTTTCACCACCTTCCTCACCAGCAGACTTTTAGCATCCTCCTCTGCTTGACACAGACGTCCCCCACAGAGACATAAGGAGCTTAGATGATGCAGCAATTTTTTTTTCTCCTCCTACAAGAAAAACGTGAAGGAGACTTGCGCTAATAGCCTGGCTGCTTATGACTTGTTTGTAGGGTATTTAATTTGAATCTGCCAAAGGAGAAATAATTACTATACTACAGCGGTAGTATAGTATCAGCGGTGCTGATAAATTAGTTTATCGACTACAGGCAATCATTAAAAGTGAGCCTATTACACTTTTCGTTTCCATTTTCTATATATACTGTTACAACGATGGATGTTCATATTAAACATGGCCAATGTGAGCCAAAAATCAAAAATTCAGACTGCTCTCCATGCTTGGTCAAAGAGGTGTTATTCTTAATATGTTCACCTCAGGCACTCAGCTCTTCATGTGAGCACAGAAGCCCCACCCACCTGCTGTTCAAACCTTCTGTTTAAGAGGGGCGCCCAATCAGAAGATGGGAGGGTGGCCTTAAAGCAAAGAAAGCTAAAACAGTTTGTTTCAGACAATTAATTGGGATGCAACAAGACCAAAAAAAGAGGTTAAAGGATAGTAGATTTCAAGTATAAAAATACAGAGCTGTGTTGAAAATTAGCATAACGGAAAAAGTGAGGTGT
>VUQI01028070.1:0-16632 GCA_015106735.1 Paratilapia polleni
ACTTGATGTCATCCTACGGTTCCTGAGTGACATTCGAATGAGGTGACGGTCATCCTGGTCAGTGGAGAGTTGTTTCCGGGCTCTGCCAGACTGTAGGTTTGTTGTTCCCAATGTCTGCTGCTTGACCTTGTTCTTATGAACCGCCGTCTTAGGAATTTTAAGGATGGAAGCAACCCGACGCTCACTGTATCCCTCTGCCAGTAAAGCCAGAATTGAACCCTTCTTTTTCTCACACAAAACTTTTCATTTCTTTTGGCATGGTCAATAGTTTTTTTTATTCCAGTTACTTTTGATGTACTACTAGCACTGTTTTTGCCATCCAGTTGGTCCTATTGCAAGAGGATAGTGATGACCACAGCATTGGGTTTTATACTTTTCCTTGTTAAATAAGATTTGGTTCAGGTGATCACCTCATCAGTACCTTATTAGGTAGAAACAGGTGTGGTTGTGTTGGAAATCAAGAGACACTGGAATGGAATGACTGTCATATATGTAGAGATGCTGATTTCTGAAAAATTTGCAGTGGTCTCTTAATTTTTTCCAGAGCTGTAAATCTGCTGCACCTGCTTTTGATTGTTAGGGTAAAATATGTCAGGTAATGGTGGGTGTACAGGAACTCATGTTCAGTTAATCATTTGTACCGCTTTCCAGTAGCAGAGCACTTTATTTTCAGTTGTTTAAGTGAGAGAAGATCCTCTAACTTACTGCAGTCTGGGGGAAATTGTTAAGTTTAATAATTTCTTAACAATATTTTGCATTAAACAAACGTTGATTTTGTTTGTATAAGCTGTGACTTATAGTTCCTAGAAAGAAAACCGGTATCGGTAGGTCACATTTAAAGAGAAAAATCGGAATCGGCCAAGAAAACTGCAGCCGGTGCATCTGTAGTTAAAACAGCTTCTTGGAGACAGAGGATGAACTGGGGGCCTAATAAAAGGCCCAGTATAAGATAAATAAAGATTAGCTTGAACTGTCAGTCATGCAAAGCTATTCTAGCAGAGTCAAAGAATAAAAATATGAAGCTGGAAATGAGCGTAACAGGTCCCCTGTGGAGATTTTACGGCCAGCAAATCACAGCGAGTAAATTAATAACGTGAATGTAAAAACCCGTAAAAGCTGCAGTTACTGCGCCCCTGATCAGGTGCACTGCTGCCTGTCAAAGTTCATATGCTGTCACGTGAGCTACGAACTGCCTGATCACGCCGACACGCTAGGCTAACGTTAGCAACCCTGAGCAAGTGCATCTTAAATCAAAACCTGCGCTAGCTAAAAGTTTATGTTTGTGTTAGCTAACACAGCTGGCAACGGAGTATGTAACTGTTAACGAGAGTGCTGAAGTGAGAGAGTTTAATCCTTAACGCTTTTTTTTTTTAGGCTGCTTCAGCTTCCTCTGGCTCAGTATTCAGGGGAATTATTAAAACAGCACATCAGTTACCTGAGGAGCCCTCAGCCATTCAGTCTGATAGCTGCTTGTTGCTTCTTCCACTGCACGTATGACGATAAAAGGCCGGTTTGGGGAGAAATGGCAAGCGTGTCCAGGCTCTCAGCGACAATATCCACCCTGTCGCCTCTCTTTTGGTTGTTAAAACTCACCCGAACTCCTTTTGAAGTGACAGTTATCTCCGTTTGCTTTCCTGTCACCTTATCAACGTGAGCTAGCTGGCTAACGGTTAGCGCAATATTAAAAACCGGATCTTCCGGTCAGCGTTTATAAAAATAAAACGTATTCAGTTACAAATGAATTTGAATTCCGTTTAAGAATTAAACCGTATACAGATAACATGCAAAGCCAGAAATAAATGGTGGGATTGTTGCAAAGCAAAAATACTACAGTTATGGTAAAAAGAAAGTGCACAATCTTTCAAAGGTTTTACATATCAGGACATTAAAAAAAAAGTCATCTGGTCCTTAGCAGATCTTATAATAAGATAAATACAACCTGAGATCAACAACAACACATCACATATTATATGGTGTCATAATTCAACAAAAACTGAGCTAAAATGCATAAGCAGTGTGTGAAAACCTAAGTACACCCCATGATTCCGTAGCTTGTAGGACCACCTTTAGCAGCAATAACTTGAAGTAATCATTTTCTGTCTGACTTTATCAGTCTCTCACATCACTGTGGAGGAATTTTGGTCAACTCTTCTTTATAACATTGCTTCAGTTCATTGAGGTTTGTGGGCATTTGTTTAGGGTCATTGAACTGGGCTATTGCAACACCTTGATTCTTTTCTTTTTCAGCCATTCTGTTGTAGATTTGCTGCTGTGCTTGGGATCATTGTCCTGTTGCATGACCCAATTTTGCCCAAGCTTTATCTGTGAGATAGATGGCCTCACGTTTGACTCTATAATACTTTGGTATGCAGAGGATTTATATTTTAGTTCCTGGTCAACTCAATGACTACATGGTGTCCAGGTCCTGTGGCTGCAAAACAAGCCCAAATCATCACCCCTCTATCACGGTGCTTGATAGTTGGTATGAGGTGTTTGTGCCGATATGCTGTGTTTGCTTTTCACCAAACATGGTGCTGTGCATTATGGCCAAACATTTCCACTTTGGACTCCTCTGTGCAAAGGACATTGTTCCAGAAGTCTTGTGGTTTGTTCAGATGCAGCTTTGCAAACCTAAGCTGTGCTGCCATGTTCTTTTTAGAGAAAAGACACTTTGTCCTAGCAACCCTTCCAAGCAAGCCACTCTTGTTCAGTCTTTTTCTAACTGTACTGTCATGTACTTTAACATTTAACATGCATTTAACAGTCTGAGATGTAGCTCTTGGGCTTTTTGCAGTTTCTTTGAACACTGTACAGTCTGACCTTGGGATGAGTTTACAGGGCCTTATGACCCTTCCCAGATTGATGGGCAGCAACAATTACTTCTCTAAGATCATTGCTGAAGTCTTTCCTCCTTGGCATTGTGTTAACACACAGCTGAACGCTCCAGACCAGCAAACTGCCAAAACTTCTGCTTTTATAGAGGTGCTCACACTTGCTGATGATCAATTAATCAAGTGCATTTGATTAGCAGCACCTGGCTGCTACTTACCCTCTTAATTCCTGTAAGAGTGTACTTAGATACTCACAGGACTGCTTCTGCATCTTGGATTTGTTTGTTTGTTTGTGTTAAATAAATAATTGCATGGTGTAAACTTCATCCTACCCCTTTCTAGCCATTTAATAAACATGGATATGTGTTTGTTTTGTACATGTTTACAGTTAATTTTAGTGGTTATTTTTGTTTTGCACATATAAACAATAATGTATAAGAAAATATGTCTCCCAAAAGATTTCCCAATGATCTTTTATTATAAAACTGCTCCATCTTAATTTGCTTTTTAACATACATATATATTTGCAAGTTGTGTGGGGTCCTCTACCCTTTAGGATTCATGGGAATAAAACATATCCATGTTACCTTGGATACCTTGGACACGCACACAGAAAACCATGCCCACAAGGTGGCGCTTCGTGTTTGTACATCAGAGAATAAGAAGGCTTTTCCTGACTAAAACTATGGGAAGAAAGCAATATTAATGTCATCTGTACTTCTGCTTATAAGCACGCCTTAATATGATGCCCTGTGTAGCATACTAAGGTACATTCATGGAGTGCATTTATGCAGTTTTGAAAAGGAAGTGAAAGGGGATATTAGTGAATAAAAGCTGAGGGGAGTTAACTGGCTATCAGTTGACTCACCTTTTCACTATGAGCTGTAAACAGGGAGATAAGACTAATAAAATGCAGGTGTATTTTGTGTCTCTTTGCATCGTTTGGGTAGTTATGCTGCATCTTGTATTAATCATTTAGTGTCTTGATGGTAATTTTGCATCTTTGTGGTTTGCAGAATTTTTTTTTTCTAGTTACAGTTGTTTTGTCTGTATTTGCAGTGGTTTGGTATCTATTGGTGTTTATTATGTGTCTCTTTTTGGATGGTTCCACCTGTCTTGTATGGTCTGTTTGCATCTCTTTACAGTTATTTTATGTCTCTTTGTGGTCATTTTACATATTTTCCACATCCCCCCCCATTTTTTTTCTTGACATTTTGTGTGTCTTTGCATTTGATTTGCATTTTTTTTTTATATTCTACATTTTTTGCTGTCATTTTCAGTCTATCTGTCACCAGGGCCCCCTGACCAGAGGCTTTCTTGGGCCCCTAGTCCTGTTCACAGAAAAAGGCTGAGAAAATGGCTAATTTCCTCATGAATTATGAGGATAAAATAATAGCAAAATGGGATGAAACTTGTGACAGAATTAATATTTTCTATTATTAGGCTCTATCAAATTTATACTACCTTTATATTCAAACAGTTTACAACAAAAGACCTTTAAATTGACACATAATTTCCTGAAAAAACAATTGTAATACTCGGCATTTTCCCCAAGTCGCAGTTAATAAAGTAAACTACAAGAAAACCTCTGATAACAAGGACAACAGAGAAATGTTAGCTTTACGGAAACTAATGTAATGACAAATTTGCTGGTACTACCTTTGACTGAATTTAAAAAAGCTTCAACCAAACAAATCCTGAAATAAAACTGGAAAATATTGTGGTTAAAAATTAAAGGACCTAAAATCAGCTGGCGATTTTGTAGCTTTTGATGGCAGCCAGGTTAAACCTACAGTACTTTGATAGGTTTCTAGTCTTCAAATAATACCCACCGGTGTAAACATCCCACAAACTGTCCCTTAAAGTGAAAAAAAATTAAACATTACTCTTGTTTTTTTGTGAACATACTTGATGTCTGTTTCAGGCCTACAGCTAAACCAAAGGATCACTCTGCAGTTACTGATTCCAGATCACGCATGCGTACAGCGGCCCCTCGTCCCAGTCAACCAGGGGAGGTGGGTGGGAGAGATATTTGTAAAGTTTCCGTTTAGGGACACACAAAAAACGATAATTGGGGAATTTGATTTCAAAATAAAATTGTAAAAAAAAAAATCGTAACACGAACACAAGTTTTCTTCTAAAAGCTGTATCGCTACTGTGATACGTTTCATATTGAATACTACTCTTTGGTATGCTGGGAAAACGCAATTAAAAAATCAAGCTATCTTTAGGTCTAGTCACAACTATATGAATAAACAGTGATGAGAAATTTTATTTTTGAGCATACCTTTTTGTAAATGCATATTTAGATATTTGAAGTTTATCAGTTTTTACATATTGTCTTTTCTTTGTTCAAAATAAATTAAAAATGTATTGGGGTAAGGTAAAAAAGCCGGTCTGGTGTTTTATATTGAAATTGCTGACCGGAAGTTGAGCCTTATCTTCGCGCTAGCATGACTTCGCTTCTGAGCAGCTCTGAGCGCGGCCGAGCAGGAGAGAGTGGCAGTGAATGTGTCTGCGGCAGCGTTTAGCTTTAAAAACCTTAAACTACGGCTGAAGACGAGAGGACCGAATTCCCAGACGACCTCGGCAGACCGTGGACTATGATAAATTTTAAACCGAGCCTGGTAACGTCGGGCGATTTTGACGACAAGCGGCTTTTTGCACATCTGTAGAGCATAATGAGGGCATCCGCTATTCTTTACGGTGCTTTTTCCTCCGTGGTTTAGTTAGACGCACAGTGACACTATTTATAAATGTGTCGCTTTTAGACGTCCTCTCGTGGAAAATTCACACCGAGGGGGGACCCAGCCTGCAGATATTTGGTAAATTCCCTCCTCCCGTGGCCCCCGGGGAACAGTGAAGTCATTTGAGAAGTCACAGGAGAAGAAGACACGTCTTAATCATCTCGATAGTTTCACACAGTTTTGCAGGGAAAATCGGCTTAGCCTTTCCATCGGCTGCAGACTCACCGCCCCCCCCTCGTGCTTTCCATCTATTTTTAAATCTTACATGGTTTTGTCTTTCTGAGCATTCATCACCAACCCTCCTGTGGGCATTTTCCCTCCAGTTAAAGGATGCCGGATCAAATATCGGTGTCCGAGTTTCTCTCGGAGACAACAGAGGATTACAATTCCCCGACAACATCCAGCTTCACCACCCGAATGCAAAGCTGCAGGAATACAGTGAATGTGCTGGAGGAGGTAAGGCCACAGTGTCAGCCTGCTGAGGATGGATGGATGGATGGGTGGATAATTAAAGCACAGCCGCACAGACTGTATTATTATTCTTTTAAAAATAATGATAATAAGGAGAATGCGCCAGGTTTAAATAGGGATACATTTTTATAGAGCCAAGGCTGCATGCAATCAACCTGAAATTCAATACTCTGGTGATGTTTGAAAGCTTTTTAAAAAGCTTTCAAACATCACCAGAGCTCAAAATGCATCAATATGCACAGAGAAAAGGAAAATAATTGCACCTGTTACCCCTAAAGTGCATTTTTTTTTTTTTTGCACATCTATTTCAGCCTAAAACCTGATGCAAAACAGTGTGTTATCTCGCTGCTCTTTCTTGCCTCATATGCAGAGTAATAATAGATGGGGTGGATGGGTTTGGAGGAAGAGAAAGATGTGCACTCAGGCCTGCAGCTCCCTGTGTTCACTATTACATAACTCAGGGTTTCAGAGCATGCTGCCAGGCTGTAGCTGTGTGTGTGTGTGACAGAAAGAGAAAGCCCTTTTCTAGTCCCTGGCAATGAGATCTGGATTCAGTATTATTCCTCATTCCTCACTATCACACAGGCCCAACAGATTAGTTTGTGTCTAAAAAACACTGTCAGGGAAACCCACCCAGAGTCACACTCTGTGATGCTGTGTCACATCTGATCATACAGGGTGGGGGAGTAATCAGGTCAGGCAGGTGGGCTGCAAAGTGTTTGCCTCCCTCCTTCCTGCCCTGATTAAATGGAGCATCAAACCAGGGGAGCGCGCACCTTCACCGTTGTCCATTAATGCCAAAATGTGACCTAATTTCCCGCTTTGAAGCACATTTAGCTGCAGACATGAATGACTCTAGGCTTACAGGAGCATTCAGTGTGATACCAGCTTTCCATTTAGGTGAAAATGAGCAGGATGGTGAGTTTAAAGGAGAAAACACAGGCCTACTTCACATACTAAACCACACAGTCTGTTCCATATATCACATCTTTCTTTTACAGCTTTATCATATCGTAACAAAAGGAAATCTACCAAAACAGAGCCAGGCCCGTGTTTATTCTCAACCTGGAGCCCTCTCTCAGTCTGCTGACTGTAACAAGGCAAAGGCTCGCATCATGAATCACCTCTCTGGCTCTGTGCCTCTGAACCGAGAGACTGCAGCAGCACAAACGAAAAACATCTGTTAGAGAGGGCCGCCATGTGCGCTGGGCTTCAGTAGCTGTTCTGGAATTTTTTTTTTCCGCCAAGATCACATGACAGAGGAAGAACCATTATACTGGCACCAAAGAGCGAGCGACATGCTCTTCAGTGTTTAAGCAAAGGCGAGATGCGCCTGAAACATTTCTGGCGAAGAAAATGAGCCTGGTGGGGTCACTCAGACTGGGATACACCCATCAAGCTGTGTGGCAGACACAGGGAGCAGAAAGCCAGCCTAAAACCCTAAATACTTCTGGATTATTGTCTGTTTTATTGAATTAGCAACCCTGTTTGATCCCTGCAGAGACTTGCAGGCACTCACTTGCATCATGCACAGAAAACTGCCTTCAGCTTCACTGCGCCTGAAGACGAGTTTGTTTAAAATGCTCTGGAGCTCCGAGCTCTTGTCCTCAAATTCAAAGCATTCGCTCGTCTTTTTCTCCAAGTCATTTCCTTGGTATGTTGACATGGTAAATTATGCAAAGGTACGGCGTGAATATTTAATACTGTAACCTGAGGGGGCGAGTTGACCCTGCAGGAGAGTTGTCACTCTCTGTGTGCTTCCATTGAGTCATCTGGAGGTGCAAAGAAGGAAGGAAAAAAAAGATGCTGCAGCATTATATTGTCTTAATTCAACACCGCATGTCAATAATTGATCAGTCCATAGTGACACAGAAGTATTCATGACTCATCGGCCTCCACCCCAGAAATTTACTCTGCCTGTGGCCGTGGCAGATCACCCAGAGATGTTTACAGTTTACACTTGGATCAGTGCAGAAATGTGGAAAACAATGGGAAGCAAGATGTGGAGATAAAGTATTAAAAATAACCCTCCTGGCTTGCTCTCTGGGCTGCTTGAGACACAGGGGATGGGGGGCATTGTGTGTGTTCGGTGTGTGTGGGAGGCAGACCGGAAACAGGCTGATGTGTCTGGCTTTTATTTAGCGGTCATTGTTGGTGCAAAGCAGTTATTGCTGTGTTGTTGTTGTTGTTTGCACTGCGTTTCCCAGAAAGCACTTGGCAGTCAAACTGTGTGTGGGGTTGAAATTTTCTGCTGTTCAAGTTTGAACATTTCATTGTCTGATCAGCTGGAACTGTCTATTATTTTCATCAGTGTTTGTTGTCAGCATTAACAGCAAATACCCCCACATGTTCCAGGAACGCTTGAATCATTGTCAGGGGCGAATCATTTGCCCGGAAAAATGTCAGGAAATCGTGAAAAATGGACGCTGTAATGTTTTCCAATATCTTGTTTTGTCTGACCAGCAGTCTGAAACCCTAAAAATATTCAATTTCTAATAAAAAGAGTAAGAAAATCAAGCACTTTATATTTATTTGAAGGATGTAAAACTTTGATATTTTTGTTTAAAAATACTCAAATGATTAATTGCTTCTCAAAAAAAAAGCTGCAAATTTACCTTAGGCCTCAGTAACACAGACCTAGAGACCTCAGTGACCCAAAATGTGTACTCCCCAACCAGTTGGCAAGTGGTTGCGGAAGGTTGCTGTCAGTTGCTAGGTGAAATTGTTGATAAAGACGTATATGGGGCTGACCTGAAAACCACCTTGCGGATGGTTTGGTTTGTAGTGGATTGCTGTGGTTGCCCATAGTTTGCATTGTCTTGACAACTACCTGCTGAACTGTGAAACTGTGAAAAGTGCAAAGCAAACTGGTTACAATTATGCTCTAGAGACACAACTCTGAAGGTGAAAGAGGTGAAGGTGACCAATTTGACCTAGTGACTGGCAGCAATCTCCAGCAACTGGTTGGGGAATAAACATTTTTCCCTAGTGACCAATGGTTTCCAGGGGGTCGCCAACTGGTCTCTAGGCCTGCGTGACTGAGTCCTGATGTAGGTTAGCTAATCTACTAATTTACTAATCCTTGCAGTATCTAAATTTTAATAAAATGGTGTGGCTAAAACCAAGCAAATCTTTGGATTTGACTCTCTGTAATTTAAAATTATTGTTGATTTTGATCTCCAAGATGTGGGTTTTCCATCGAAGAGCTGGCTGTGAACATTACCTATTTAGCATTATTTTGCTTCTGAACTAACAAGCTGAAGGACATAAACAGAGCAATTAGATAAAGAAAGCCTTCATTTGCAGCCTTTTAAATTAACAAAGAAGTGCGGATAACATACACTAAACAATCAGGGTGCACAACCAAACATACAGTTTTGATGTTGCTTTTAAGCAGCAATTGATCATAGTGTCATTGTCAGAGTCCAGCACGAACCTCCTTAATATGGCCAGTAGGCAAACCATTAAATTGCCAAAAAATAAAATGGAAATTCCCCTAAAAACACCCAACCAGTAATGGACTCAGCCTGTCGCTATTAGCAAGTATATTTGTTCAGAGTTGGGCCATTGTAATGGTTGCTTTGAACAAAATTCTTAAACTTGGCGTGAGCATCTCACAACGTGACCGCTGCTAACCAACCAATAGCAAAAAAAACTACAAATCAGTTTTATTTATACTGAGCTAATTCATAATAACAGTCACCTCAAGGCACTTGATGTTGCAAGGTATAGACCCTACAATATGAAAGAGAACACCCCAACAATCAGATGATCCCCTATAGCAAACACATGAAGACAGTGGGGAGGAAGAACTCCCCTTTAACAGGAAGAGACCTCCAGTAGAACCTGGCTCAAGGAGGGGCAACTACCTGGTACAACCTGGATGGGTTAAAACTAAAACTAACTCACACTGAATAGATGAAAGTAAAACATGCAAAATAAAATATTTGTTGCAACAGATTTCCTTTGGCTTTAATCATGACTCAGCCAAGAGAAATGTAGCATGGAGACAAAGAACAGAGCTGCAACATCCATGTCCTGAATCAGAAGGTGTCATCGTACAGTCTACATGCATCAAATTTGATTCATTTATTAAGATCCAAGTCGCACATTGTGGCTTATGAGATTTCTAATATCACACAATGTGTAGGCATCCTAATGGGGAAAATAATTGGCAAAGAAAATGATGACGAGTTACAGCTCCACAATCATTGTAAACTTTGTGATAATATGTAGATAGGTGAGTCTGAAAGTCTAAAAGTTTTCTCTGTACAAACCAAAAACCGAAGCAGAGCAAACCTAATAACTCAACTCTCTAAAAATACCACTGAGCAGATTGTTTACTGAATAGCAGAGAGCAGCAAACCTGACATTTGCTTATATAAAAATGCGGCAGCTTATTGCTCCTGCTTTGTCAGATCCTCTCTGATGTAAGTTAATATTAGCAGCGGGCACTTGTTATTCCCTCGAGGGGCTTGTATTGTCTCTACCCCACAGATGGCACTTTGCGTCACTGGGTTTGCTCTCCTAAAACCACAGAGAGTCGCAGCAGCGATACAAGGGAAACCCTCACTGCATTGGCATTCCTTTGAGCATGCCTCTCACACCACATCACATGGGCTTGACCAGAAAAATGTTGACTTTTCACAGTCCCTCTATTCAAGCATGGCTGGGCTTGACCTAATAGGCAGGGGCCTTTTATACTTTTTACTTTTATGTAACAGCCTTTTCAGGCGCAGCATTTTCAGCTTGAGACACAGGTTCTGATGCTATCCTCTGTTTGAAAGAAGAAAAAAAAAAAAACGAATGAGGAGTTTTATTCCAAATCACTGCGTATTTATATTGGAATAAAAATCATTGCCTGAAGTCGTCACTCATCAGTGTGCAAGTCGCATATTTCTTTTTGCTAGAAACAGACTTAACATTCCTGCCATTCTTTTAAAGCTCCTCCGTTTATTTACAGAAAGTCATATTATATGACACTTTAATCAGCTCGTGGCTCTCTTTAAGGTTCCCTGTGGAGTTTTCTTTTACCTCTTAATGCAGTAGAAAAATGTATTTTATGCTCTGTTACATGTGGGTAATGAATATCAGCAATGGATGGTGGTGAGGGGTCATAAAAGTTTGCGGAACACCAGGGAAACGGGAAAAGAAGGACAACTGAAGCTGAAAATAGTTTTTAAATTATTTATGCATTACTAGTCAGGACAGTCAGACTGAGACAGTTTTGGTTGCATAAACATAAGTGTATTCAGTTTTTTGTGCAGTGTAGGAGGCTCAGTTGTCATCATTTATGTTCACTAGCTCCTACATTGACTCATTCAGCTATCAATGACTGCTAATAATGACAGGATTCATGCAGGTCCTTAAAAGTCTCAAAAGACAGTGCATTCATTAATCTAAAAATAAAGCCTTAATTGGTGTTAAAATGTTTCCATCTGAAAACTGAAGATCTTGCAGACCAGCTGAAACTGTAACCAGGCAATGTGTATAAGACACAGTCGTTTTCAAACTGTGCATAAGGGGCAAGGGGAGTCAAAGCAATTTAGTGCAATGTTACAGAATGAAACTGCCTACATGTTTGCATGCAGTTCCTATGAGACAGACTGCTACCACCAGATTATTAGCTTAATGCAGATGCTAACTTAACTAGATTTAATATGCCTTTCCTTATTTATTTATAAGTCATATACATACTGTTACAGTGGTGAATTCTTATATTAAACATGGCCAAAGAATCAAATAATGAAGTCAGCATATGTAAAAGTAATCCCAGTGAAACAACAGCCCAGGCTTCAGGCTGCTCTAAATACTCAGTTTTGGGTAGTTTTTTCCTAGTCTTGGCTCTGTATGATGCCATAGAGAGTGGATATCCCTAATATGGTCATCTTAGACACAGAAGCCCCACCCACCTGCTGTTCATGATGGGCAGCTGTTCAGAAGGAAGTCGTTTTAAAGGGAGGGTGGCCTTAAGAGGTAGATGAGCTAAAACAGCTTATTTCAGATGGTGGGTGAACTAGGGGGCTGCTCTGAGACTGAGTGTGAGAAAAATGAGGATTATTTTTAATTGTAAATGATGCAAAGCTACTCTAGTGGAGGCCGAGAATAAAAATGTGGCATTGGAAATCTTAATGTTTGTTGAGATTATTAAACAAAATCACAAAAAACAAACAACTGGTATCTCTAGCTAATTAATGTTGTTATGGTTTTTGTGAAGTTGGTCATCAGTTTGATGTGGCAATAATAAAGCCTTAAAAAGTATAAAATCTAGCTTGGTGCACAGATTTTACGCCAACAACTAGTGGGACCGGTACTAGGAATACACTGGCTTATGACCCCATGGGCCGGACCCTGGACGGCGGGTTCTTGAATGAGTTGTAATGTCTCATGTTTTTTTTTTCCACAGTCATTAATCATTTAGTAAAATAAAATGTCAGGATTTAGTGAGTCATCAAAATGTGAGACATCAAAAGTTCCCACTAAATAATGTCAAGTCTTAAAAAAAAAATGCCTTCAGCTTGTCCAGTCAACCATCTAAAATGCAACAGTACTGCTTAAATAAGGCATCAAAAATTGACAAATTATTAAATTACTGTTTCAAGTTGTTTACCAAAGGTGCACGTGAATTTGTCGACTAGTAGCAAGAGATAAGATAAACTAATTGTTAAACCTCCACTTTAACTAAATTGACCAGTGCCAGGATTCGGGTATACACCTAAAAATATTTTAATCTGAAATGGTGATGGGTTTACTCACTTGAAAGGAACAAGCCAAGAGCTCCATGCAAAGTCTGAAAACTCACTAAAATACTCATGTTTGTTTAAAGGACAGTTGTACAGAGAGAAAAGAGGAATCAAAGGGCGGAGCCCCCTCGAGTCACAGCTTCTTTACATGAGATAGGAAATGCCTTTAACATTGCAACACCTTGTTGATTCACACATTGGCTTAGTAAAAATCACTTTAAGTAAACAACAAAACCGTGTTTGTTGACAGTAAAACATCTGTAGGGTACCTTTTAAAGAACTTTTCTGTATTGTTTTTATACACAAAACTGTTGTACTTGAGTTCAGAAGCAGAGTAAAGGGAGTCAAACATGCACTGTTTAAATCCTCAAGCTGTCTGTCTGAAAATCTAACACCTGAGGCTACAGCCTGGATGAGACGCTGTCATGTGAGGCTTCATCCCATCACATATAACATCCAGTCCACCGGCAGGGAATCAGCTGCAGCAACAACAGCACAAATAACAGATTTCTTCTCATATATTTGGTGCTTTAGCTTTAGAGGGCAATTTGGCAGCTTTTGTTCACATTTGGAAACAACCCAGAAGACTTTGACCAGGAATTTTTACTGAAAGGCGTTTTCATTTGCCACAGTGTGTTTTAGCTTCTTTTACTTCTTCTCAGTGTCCTTGCTTAATTTGGTTTGATACGCCAGACAAGCCAAAAATGATGAATATTTCAAAAGGATGAGACGAGTTTTTATCATTCTTGGCTTTACATAACAAAACTGAGTGCTGGCTATTTAAGGATCCTTTCTGCCACATTTGCAGCCGACGAGCACAGCTGTGTCAGATTCAATTATTAATGAAGTTATGGCTTTTTATTCATCATTTGTCCCCTGTGTCACCAAACCCAGTGAATCACACAGTGTGAGAGAAAGGGAGCATTTTTCCTCCCTTGGCACCGTTACTCACATGACATCTTCTTCCAGTTAAACTGCACTATTAAAAAGTGGACATTTCCAAGATTCTCAGTTCACAGTAAAAGCTGGGGTGTTTCTCAGCTGCATTTCCCAGAAATAGCAATGTAATATAACAGTGTTCAAAAATGATGTGTCAACAGTAAATGAATAAACCTTACAGGTTCTTGTGCAGAAATAGTTAAGTCTTGCTTTAAATTTAGACTTAAGCTTACAGTTTTTGTTTTAAATTGCTTTCTGAATGGGCAGGGCTCCTGGAGCTCTAGATTTTTATTCTGGTACTCCACTGAGGTGGCTTTGCATCTTATGCTGGCCCTTTTATGCAGCCCCTCAGTTCATTTTCTGGCTGAAACGAGCGCTTGTCTCTTTAAGCCCCGCCTCCCTAAAAGCCCAATTTCTTCTGATTGGCCAGTTTCCAGAAGCCTGCAGAAGGGCACCACATAGTGCTTGTGAGCTGCCTGTACCTTGTGGGCATGCTATGCATAACTTCTATAGTGTTTAATATGGACATCTAACATTTTAACAGTATAAATAAAAGAACACAAGAAAAGATTATAATTATTCTGTAAGTGTTGATACAGATTTTATTTGGATGAAGCTGAAAGTGATGGCATTTTTAATGCCATTTTGTCACCAACATTTCTATATTTACATTCACCAAGACGTATCCTAAGTGTGCGTTCACACCTAATGCGAAGCAAAGTTTCACCTCTCGTTACTAGCGTGAATAGAAATTTGTTGGAGACTCATAAATATTCTCCCCTAACAGCCAACAGGACAAGAAGGGTTACAACTGAGAACTGGAGTGAAGTTACAGTAACATATTTTGAGAACTTACCAAGAAGTCCTGTGATTTCGCTCACTTTTTTCTGTGCTCTCTCCATATTTCCCTCTCTGTCTAAAAGTTGGATGATTCAGGTCCAGCTGCCCTCAGACGGTGTCAGTAGGCTTGACTTCCATTTCTGATTGTCAGTGGTGTCAGGAGAATCCCAGATGATGGGTTTTCGTGGTGGAGCGTGAATGGCTTAGTCACACTAGAGTAAAAATAGGATGGCAGCCTCCTTGCGACTAAGAAAAATTACTGGTTGCCCGGTGATTACATTGAATCTCTTCTTATTTGGCGACCAATTGCAAGTAGTCCAGAGCACTTTTAATAAAGTAAAGTCCTGTCGCGACCTGTCTCCAAACAGTCGCAGTCTGACTTGGACTGACTGCAACCACTCTCAGACGGATTGGCAGAGGTTTGCAAATAATTGCAGTTGAATTTATACTTGCAGACAGGTTGCCAACACATTCTCAGTCTGAGTCAGTCTGTGCTGATGAGCATGACGCATCTCTTTGTGTCTTTGAGGACTAAACTCAGCTGGTTGCCAACTGATTGTATTCTGTTCATATTTCTACATAAAAGCAAAGTTGCCGGGCGCCTGTGTCAATTTGCAGTTAAATCACCGTCCTGGAACAACTATGTCACTATTTATGAAGGAATTTCTGTTTCAAATCTATGAAGTTCTAGCTGGACTGTGAATGTAAGTAGTTAATGTGAATTTCTGTTTAACACTAGAACCGCCAAGGGGGTCATTTTGACCCCTTTGCATTTTAAACATCATGTAACGCTGTTAAAATAAAACCCCATCATCTCATATTTCATGAGTTTTCCTAAAATGGGGTTATTCATCATATAGTGAATTTTGGGGCATGTGGGATAAGAAGAAAAAAAAGTATGACCACTTGTACCTAGAACCGCCGAGGACGTCATTTTGACCTCAGAAATGAATGTAAAACAACTATTGCGGCATGCCAAGTTACCTAGCAACACTTATTGTTTACACACATTTTGAGAACGCTGCTATAAGCCAGAACTGGCTAGATGTGATTGAAAGATAAATATAATAATAATGTTCTTCTTCTACGATAATTAAATTATTTAGATGTGTTAGCCATTGTGTTGTTTGTTGTACCTTTTGTTTATTAGTGAATTCTAATATATATTTTAACTTCACAATCTGTAATGAAATGATCTAAATCATCCGTAAAACTAATAAAACTTGAATACATATTTGTCAAATCTTACTCTTAATTAGAAAAATTAGAACTTTGTCAAGAAATGGCTTATTTGCCTTTGTCAAAATGACACCCCCAGCAGTTCTACCAGGTTTGGAATTCTGTTGGTTCTAGTGTTAATGTGAATTTCTGTGTATGCAACTGATTGGAGACTGATAGCAGACTGACTCCGTCTTATTGCAGTTTTATCGCTGTCGTGATCCACCAAAATTGCTTTGAAGACGGTAACTGTGAGCGATTGCAGACCTGGTCCCCGTTTTCAACCATTTCAAAGGCAACAAGATTGCAGATTCATCACACACAGTCACAATAATTTTGGTCATGCTGCGGTCTCCAACCACTGTTTTCCCTAGTGTGACGGTAACACCATCCATCCATCCATTTTCTTAACCATTTATCCAATTCAGTATCATGGGGGCACTGGAGCCCATCCCACTTGACATAGGGTGAGAGGCGAGGTGCACCCTGGACAGGTTGTCAGTCTGTTGCAGGGCTAACACAGAGATACAGACAACCATTCACACTCGCAGTCACAAATAGGGGCAATTTAGAATCACCAGTTAACATAACATGCATGTCTTTGGTCTGTGAGTACCTGGAGAAAGCCCACGCAGACTCCAGAGTTTGATTGTGGACAGTGTAAACCTGTTAGGGTTCTTTAAAGGCATCCGGATTTGTAGAACTGCTGTTTGTATTTTTCACTTCAGGATGTAATGTGTAAGGTTTGAAGTTATGTAATGATGTAGAAATGTAACGTATGATCACAAAATAACTCCAGGAATTCACCAAACCTCTCAGAATGATGATACAGTGATTTTAAAA
>VUQI01028073.1:0-10564 GCA_015106735.1 Paratilapia polleni
CTCACTTTCTTTCACTCTCCATGTGTTTATACACCATTTGCATTTAATCATTAGCTATTATTAACCCTGTCTCTCTCCCATAGGTGTGCCTTTTTTGTCCTGTCTCCCTCTGCTCTCTTCTGTTTCCCCTCACCCCCAACCGGTCGCGGCAGATGGCTGCCCTTCCCTGAGCCTGGTTCTGCCGGAGGTTTCTTCCTGTTAAAAGGGAGTTTTTCCTTCCCACTGTTGCCAAGTGCTTGCTCATAGGGGGTCGTCTGATGGTTGGGGTTTTCTGTCTAATATCGTAGGGTCTTTACCCTAAAATATAAAGTGCCTTGAGGCGACTGTTGTTGTGATTTGGCGCTATATAAATAAAATTGAATTGAATTGAATCTCCGTGGCTAACACCAAGCACTGAAAAAAATGTGGTTTCTGTTGTATATTTTTTGAACTGTGCTGAAGTGACATTTAGGTGTGAGAACAGCATCTTGTTTAGTGATGCTTTCAGATATAATTGTTTTATAATAGCTTTGTTTCTTTTTATACCTCTTATACCAATTCCTGTTGTTCTGTGTGTTGCAGCACAGCAGAGTGATGTTCTGCTGCTAGCTGATCTTTTTAACTTGATTAGTTAGAATCTTTTACATAGCAACCTGTTTGATATTTTAGTATACACGTGCCTTATTGTTGTCCTTTTGTCCATTACTCAGAGTTTTTATCTGATTTCTCAGACTTTTTATCCAATTTAATGATCAGTTCAGGTAAATAATTATAGAGGGTGATTTTAACAGTCATATAGACCACAGTTTTAACTGTACTCTTGGTCTGTCCTGACATATGAGTCATTTAATAGTATTTCCTGAAAATGCCTTTTTCTCTGACCATTTCTTAATTACTTTTAAGTTTATAATAATGGACTACAAAGCAATGGTTAAAAAAAAAGAAAAACTGTGTTAAAGTTTTTCTACTGAAAAAATCATTACAGTCGATGTCTTTCTAAAAGTGCTGTAACTAAATTTATGGGAGTGATTCCACTATTATTTCCTTCAGTGCCATGTGCCAACACAATGCAGACTAACTACCAAAATGTTACTTGACAGAAGTTGATTATCTTGTTAATAGTGCTGCAGTCTCACTGCATACATCTCTGGACACTGTAGTTCCTAGGAATTCAAGCTAGGAATGGTTTATTTGAAGAGTTTCCATCATGATTTAGAGTTTATCATTTATATTATACATTCTTCCCTTGGGCAATATTATTCAAAAACACTTACATTGCTGTGCAGGTAATGCACAGTTATATTTATATATGAAGCCAGATGACACAAATCAATTAGTTAAACTACACGCATGTCTTAAAGACAGGCAACTAGGCCTGGATGAGCTGTAAATTTCTACTTGTATTTGTACTTGTATTTGTATATTTCTCTCATATTAGCTTCTCTTCATTGGCTCCCTGTTGAATCCAGAATTTAATTTAAAATCGTTCTTCCACATACAAAGTCTTGAGTGATCTGGCCTCGTCATATCTTAAAGACCTTTTAATATTGTATCATCCAACAGCGCATTTTCCTCTCAGAGTGCAGGCTTACTTGTGGTTCATAGAGTTTCCAAAAGTAGGATAGAAGGCAGAGCCTTCAGCTATCAGACCCCTGTCCTGTGGAACCAGCCCCCAGGATTTGGGAGACAGACACCCTCTCTACATTTAAGATTAAGCATAAAACTTTCCATTTTGACAAATTTTATAGTTAGGGCTGGATCAGGTGACATCTCTTAGTGATGCTGCTATAGGCTCAGACTTCTCTGTTCCTTTCCACTCTCCTCTTTTCACTCCCTATGTGTTTACATGCCACTACTACATGCCATTAAATTTTGTCTTCTCTCTCTCTTATAGTTTGTGTTTTGTCCTTGTCTATCTATTCTTCTCTTTCCCCTCATCCCCCAATCAGTCACAGCAGATGGCTGCCCCTCCCTGAGCCTGGCACTGCCAGAGGTCTCTTCCTGTTAAAAGTGAATTCTTCTTTCCCAAGTGCTTGCTCATAGCAGATCATCTGATTGTTGAGGTTTTTAATTTTAAAGGTGCTACACAAACAGACTGCATGAAAAGTGGGATTTTGTCAGTAAGCACTACTGTAAATTACAGGTTAATGACTCTTGATGATTTTATTTAGCTGAAGCACACATGAAACTAAGTTGCCACTTGCAATGCATCGTTAAGTTGCTGATTTGTATTGAGATGATAATTTGGTGTTGCATGAGGAGTTGATATGTTGTAGAGCCATGCAGGTTTGCACCCAAATCCTGTAATTATAACTTATGGCCACAGGGGCCAATATCAGGTATAATCATATTTGATATTAAGGAGATCACAGTAAAATATTTTTGTATTGTAAAATAGTTTTAAGTCATTGAAATAGAAACAAGGAGTTTTCCTGGTATTAACTTTGCAAAGAATTTTGTTCTAAAATCATTCTTTGAACATTTAAAGGATAATGCAGTCTTTATTGTTGTCACATAATATTATTTGTGCCGGAAAAGTAAAGGCTTATCTCAGATGCTCAGACATAATGCTTTCCATAGCCCCTTACCCTAACCCTAACCATCAGAAATGAATGCCTAATCCTAACCCTTACCCTAAACCTAAACCTAACCTAAATGTAACCCTAACCCTAAAACCCATTTTGAGCCTCAAAAATGCTCAAATATGCCTTCAAATTTGTGAGGACCAGCGTTTTGTCCTTACAAATCATGGTTGGTCCTCACAACTATAGTTTTATGCGAATTTTTGTCCTCACAAAGATCTCTAAACAAGTACACACAAACACACACACACACACACAGAGTCAAACTCATGTATTTGTATAGTACATAAGACAATTCCCAGGACAAAGAAACTGAACATGCATGTGCTTTTCTGAGAGTAGAGGTACATGTATCCAAACAGACTTATTCAGCTTTGTGTAACACCACATGAAGATTTCATATGAATGAGAAAATTAGTTTGACAGATTTTTGGAAAATTCAATTTTAAGGTTGAATTCTTTGTCTTGTTGCATAGTTGCTTTAATATTTTATTGCATATATACTGTATATTGCATCCAAATATTGAATTTTTAATTTTGATAATTTTTCTTAAATATGGTATACAAAGAAACTGATGTTACATGGTAACACTGTTCTGCAGCACATTTTACTTTTGTAATCTGATGGCATTGGTGTGCAATAAAATATTTTTCTCCAGTCCAATCATATTTTGTCAACAATAACTTGGAAGACCCACTGTTAGGGTGAATTTATTGCACATGAAATGGAACTGACTAATTATTTCATAGATATCAACATCATCTTTAAAGAACCTGTCTAAGCCTTGAGTTCAAGCTCCTTCTAGTGGTTTTATTCCTCATATTAAAAAAAAACATTCTTTACATATAATTCATTCCTGACACTTGCCCCAAAAATTAACATCTGTTTAATCCACCAAAAACGATCCTATTTTGAGTATGAACCAAGCTCCTTGGATATGTAAGCACGTTTTTTTTTTTTTGTTTTTTTTTGACAACCACCTCCAGGAATCTTTAAAGTCTGATAAATTCTCAGTATTTCGGTTTTCCCACATTAGATTCTTTTGTGAGAAACCGTCGAGTACAAAAGATTTTGTATTTATGGTCATGATGATTATATATCATTAAAATATCACACCAAACCTTTGGCTAAAAAGTCTATGCTTTAGTACTTATTTTTAAATTAATATTAGGAGCTGCTCTTGATTTGTGATTTCTCTAAATGAATACTATATTATTATCAGTTTTTGAGGGTTCCGCACCCATCACATTTTAAATGAGATCTTTTAGCTAATCACAGCCATCCATCCATCCATTATCATCCACTTAACGGAAGTTGGGTTGCAGTGGCAGAAGGCCAAGCAGGATATTCCAGATGTGCTTCTTCCCATCAACACTTTCCAGTTTCTCCTGGGGGATCCTGGGGTGTTCCCAGGCTAGTTCTCTCCAAATCTCTCCAGCTGGGTGTGGATGTCTTCCCAGTTGGGCATACCAACTGTTCCTTTCCACTCTCTGTTCACAAGGGAGGTGCTCAGGAGGCATCCTAAGTAAATATCCAAACCACCTCAACTGGCTTGTTTCTACATGGAGGAGCAGTGTCTCTCTTCTGAGATCCCTGTCCAAACTTCAACATGTTCAGCCTAGGTTGAAGCTTGGACAGGGATATATCTATGAACATAGATCAACTGGTAAATCAAAAGATTCCCCTTTTGGCTCAGCTCTCTCTTCACCATGACAGTCTGGTCCAATGCCCACATTACTGTTGATGCCACACCATTCTGCAGGACCAACTCACGCTCCACATTCCTACAACTCGTGAATAAGAGTCCAAGATATTTGAACTCTGTTGACTGGGGCAGCCTCTCTCCCCCAGCTCAGGGGGAGCATTCCACTGTTTTCTGCAGAGAACCATGGCCTCAAACTGGGAGGTGCTGAGTCTCATCCCAGCCATTTCACACTAGGCAGCAAACTGCTCCATGTGCATGCTGAAGGTCATGCTACATTGAAGCCAAAAGAACCACATCATCTGCAAAAAGCAGGGATGCTATTCTGAGGTTCCCAAAACAGACACCCTCCTCATTCTGCCTTTTTGTTAGCCCTTGGTAATCTAAAAGTAAAACAGCAAAAGTGTTTGTACGTTATAGTTTACATTGGAAAAATGCCTTCTCTGGACTGCTCCTTGTGATTTGTATCTTGCTGAAGTTTTGCCAGGGAGATGTATCTGTATCTTCATGCTATTCATTTCCTGAGGTCCTGAGTTCGAATCCACCATTTGGCCAGGGCGTTTCTGTGTGGAGTACTGCATGTTCTTCTGTGTCTGCGCAGGTTCTCTCCAGGTACTCTGGCTTCCTCCCACAGTCCAAAGACATGCAGTTAGTGGAGTTAGGTTAATTGGTAATTCTAATTGGCCGTAGGTGTGTCTGTCTTTGTGTCTGCAACAGACTGACGACCTGTCCAGGGTATACCCCACCTCTCTTGGATTTTTTTTCACAGTTGTTTAAGACTAGTTTTAAGTAAAATTGGTACAACAATACAATCAATATTAAACAACAAATTCAAAAAATTATTCTGTTCACTAATCTCTCCCAATGTTTTATCCCCCCAAAAAATGTTTAGTCCAGAACTTTATTGCTATGCCATTTTTTACATTCACCAAAAAATGTTGTTACAAAAATAGTTTATTAAAATTGTCATATTAACATTTAGTTTACTGACTGACAAACTACAGTTTATGTTTGTTTATCACAGCAGACGTTCTAACTTATTCCATCAAGAAAAGCACAGATGTAATAAATAGCATGAGCAGTGACTGAATTTAATTTAGGTATGCAGGGTCCTGGTCTTGTGCACTGTTGCTCAAAGCTCACTGAGAGAAATCATTAATGTCATTAGCAGCACCTGTATTCCTGCTCAAACAAGTCAAAATGTCAGTAGTTGAAAAGGTCTGTGGATACAACAGGACCTGTGTTGCAATGTGATTTCCAAGATTAGAGCTATTCTCGCTTCACCAAGTGGCCCTTCAGTTGGTTACTCTCCACGATACTGTGAAGCTGCTGATGTTAAAATCGATCGCTGTCAACATGCTGTCATTCCTGATACCACAAAGGACACTGACAACTGTGGCTGGTGAGAAGACCTGTAGATAAGGACAAGTGTCTCTGATAGAAGCCAGAATGAGAGAATTTGCAGGTCTTCATACACTTATCTGTCACTTCCCATGTGAAGAAGTCCCAGGTCCTTCTTCATATGATTTAACGGATACAGTTGGCTAAAAGGTTCATACTGGACACTGTGGTGAGAGAAATAAATATGAGAAAAAAAAATATAGAATTAATTTTTGTTTATTTATGTTTGCTGATGTTGAAAAGAAAGCACATTTAACAAACTGGGATTTATTTATTTATTTATTTTTTGTGCATGTGTTGAAAATATATTTTTTTAATGCTCATACGCGTATGTAGCAGTGTCTTTTAAATGTGCAGTGGGCCAAATGTTCAGCATGGCAGAAATATGACTTAAAGCCTCTCGGAGAGTACGTACGCATCGTCCCACAATTAAAGAACAGAATCTGGATCTGCAGGAAAAAAAAAATGTAATCGGTTCTTCTTTTGCCCATGCTTCACTTCTTCACTAGGTTTCATGATAATTGGCTGCTGACAGACAGACAACAACAATAAACATATTGTGTGGTGAAGACTGTTAGTGGTTTTGGCTGAGAGAAAAATGTAGATAAAAATGAAAATATTATATTTATGATTAACTCTATTGCTTTAACTCTGTTTGTGCAAACCTAAGAACCTAAAATCCACAAAAAATATCAACTACAAGATCTGTGAGTTCAGGCCCTGTGTCACATGTGGTTTTGGGATGTGTTCACAGCCAGTACTGGATGGTAGAGTGATTGTGCTTACCCAGCTTCGAGCTTCACCATAAGCCATGGCTGGCTGGATCTGGAGTGTCACACAGGGGTCATGAAGAGTTTGGTAGTCTGAACTCGCCGATGTTAACTGAAGCATGCAAGCATCGATGCTTGCACCCCTAGAGGCACTGCTGCCCGCTAAATCTGTGTCAAACTACGTAAACCCAATGCATCTCCTCTGCAGTGCAAAATCATGAGAGACATCAGTTGTTCGCCTCTAGAGACTGATCAATGGGCCAACCAAACTTATTAAGCTGTGTAAATGACAATCGACAGAATCTAGTAAGTGTGAAACCGCAGGGTGAAATTAGGAAAGCACAGACACAAATATACACATTGAATGACCTCTTTGTAATGTTTTGTTTTAATTTTAAAGGTCCAGTGAGTCCTTTACATATACAATGTTACAGTGATATGAAACACTGTGACCCCAGGCATGAAACAACAATGATATTACCTCTGAATTCAATCATAGCTGTAATGTCAGAGTTCCTATTACTCCCATTCCCACTAAGTACTGATGGACTGTGTACAGTTTGATCACCTCTTACTGTGAAACTATATTTAATATATCTGTTATTTTCATCAAATTTCATCAACAATCGTCTCTCAGTTTCCTGAAAAGGGAGTTATAACTTAAATATGGGGTTACAAGATGATTACAAAATATATATGAACTTTTTTTTACGCCGCAGCAAAACAAAAGATAGCTATTTTGTCTTAATTCCTTCCTTTCTTCTTACATTGCATTTTCTCCATGCCTTCCTTTGTCTTTCTTTTTTCCTTTCTCTCTTTTGGAATATTGGACTAATTTTACTGGGACACAAACTGAAGCATTTGGAAAATGCTGCCTAAAAATATGTTTGTTTTCTTTGAATAAAGAAGCCACCACTCAAGGTCTCACAAGATGGCTGCATACTGCCAGATTCAAAAGGCAGGTAAAAGAAAAAGACCAAGAGCGAAACCTCATAAAAATTTGACTTGATTATTAGCTAAGTGGTGAGAAAAAAAGAATGAGATGTGCATGAAATGCTATTCTGGCTTGAAATGTAAGAATATATTTCATAAAGCATTAGGAATGTCTGTCAAAATTGCTGTGTGGAGTTTTTTAGGTTATTTTCTGCCCCCAAGAGGTCAGAGTATCTTATGCTGCTTTAATCAAATACGTTTTCCTTTTCTTTTTGTTTTAACAAACGGTAAGGAAAAAAAATCCCTCTTTTTGTATTTCATGTTGTTTCTCGGTGAATAAACAGAATTGCTTCAAGGGACATCCAATAGCATAAAAGGCTTTATTACACTAAACATAATGTAATGCATGTCAAAAATAAATAATTATACAACCAGATGAATGGCTAAACAAGCATGAAGCATGAAAAGGCACTGGCAACAGATGGAATTTTTTCCCCTGTGCAGAGACATCTCATGAAACACACATCAACCCTGCAATTACAGTTAGTTGTACTTCCCTACTACACATACACACACACACACACACACACACACACACACACACTTTCATGCATTCTTGATCTGTTTATGGTTTGCAAGTGACACTGAAGGCCATTTGCTGACCTACATAGACAGCAGCGTTTGAGTTACTCTTGATGGGAACGCTGCGTCCAGATGCCCCTCTGTTTGCTCTGGAGTGAAAATAGGTCATAGGTCGGGAGAAAACCAATGAAAGAATGAGATTCACACAATCAGCAACGGGCATCACGGAAGAGAACAAAAAGTCTGGACTGCTTCCTTATGCCATGTTTGCTGCAGGCTCGGCTTGTCTGTGAACCTCCAGAGAGTGAGAGGGTGAGAAAGCAGTAAAGCTGACAGAGTGTTTCAGTCGCAGGTTTAACACACTTTAGAAATGTTCAGCAGCAAGTAATTTAAAAGTCTGACACTGAGTGGTTTTTAAAGATATTATGATAGACTTTAGGTATTACATATTATGCTGCTCTACTGATGGTGAGATTAAAGCATTATTACATGACAATACAACTTCAGTCAGGGCCACCTAAGTCAAGTATTCTTCAGTTTAAGAACAAGGACAGTTGGACAGTTGTGTCTGAAATTATTCTCTGTTAACTTTGTATAGTGCACTACATCTAACCTGTGGCATTTTATTTTAGTGTGAATGTCATGCCCTTTGTTTCAGCAATGTTTTAGAAAAACAAATTGTGTCTATGAGACTGACACTACTTTGTGGTACAAAGTCCTTAATGCAATCTGTTTATTCCTGTCAGCCAAGATGTAAAATGATAATGATAAATAAGAGTGTCAGTTGGGTTTGAAATATAAATTCGTTCATTACAGACAAAATTTTGTCCAAAAAAAAAAAAAAAAGCAGTTCACCACAGCATTTCAGGAAAAACCTACGACTGTAAAAACATCAGTTGCAGAAAGTAAAAAGACAAGTTCACAATGATCTTAAAACCACAAATGTATCAAATTCTGACACATCATCAGGTTGTAGTAGTCACTGTTACAGATGGTACACCTGTTGTGTGTCTTCCTATCTGAACAGTATGGTATGTTAATTGCAAACCAAGTATAAAGCAAAGTGCAGTGTTAGTTTGATCATGCTGCATTTAGTGTGACCAGGTGTTCCACTTTATGTGGGACTGAACTGCATTTCTGTTCCGTGTTCCTTGTCTCACAAATGTCCCAAATTAAGGCTCTAATTTTCAAAAGTCAACGATGTAGAACAAAAATTTTAAGTCAGGCTTTTATTCAATGACTATGAAGAAAGAAAACATAAGTCAAGTGCAGGCTAATCTGTCTTATCTTTTGTTGCCAATACTATGCTCAAAAAACAAAGTGTGCAGATTTTGGCTAAATTTGACTGATGCTACCACAAAGAAATGTAGCTACAGCAAAAGGTGGGGAACTATTTAGGACTGGGGACATGTTGGTGAAAGTAGGATCTTTACCTTGCAATATGAAGTGCCCTGAGGCAACTGTTGTCGTGAATTGAATTGAATGAAGTGATGAAGTGTTTATCAGAATTTCAAAATTATTACTATAAGTAACATGTCCCACATTGTCTAACACAAACATACTCTTTGCCCTTTGTTTAGTTTGATCAGGTCACCCTAGTTGGATTCCTATTGGTTTGCTAGTGGACATAGGTCAAATTTCTGACAATTTTGTCCAAGGTTATCTTTGGTCGCATGATTGTTACAACAGTCTACTTTAAGCCTTTCACAGGATGTAGGACCAACATGTTGAAGCCATGACCAGAGATATCATCACAGTTCTTTAATGTGGTTCAGCGTTTGTGTGGGAAAGCTCAAAATTGCATAGTTTATAGCAGTCTTAAGATCAAAACCTGAGCAAATATAAGCACTGACAACAACTTTATTATTGTTTTTCCCCACATGTAAAGACATCTTAAGAGCTCAAGGTGTTTCACATACATGAGTTAGTTGATCTACACCTGAGAGCTCTATTCTCAGACATCAAACTGTTCACTGCTGAGAAAACAACTATTAGTGCATATCTTTTAGCATGGTGTACACACAATGTCCACAGATGAAGTCATTTAATTGTTTGTTATGTTTTGGAAAAGAATCATTAAGAAAAATGTGCTCTGAAGACATTGCTGTTACATCTACGTCATTAATGACGTTAATTTAATTAGCCACGATAGGTTTTACAGGATTTACAGCAAAGTATTGTTGTAGAATTTTTCAATACTCTTTTAGTTGTGTATGCTCCAGTTACCATTATTATTAAGCTGAGGGGTTTATATGTAGGTGTCAGGTCATCAGGAAGATTCTGCTCACCTGGTGTGACCATTTTTTATAATACTTAACATGTTCTCAACCCTTTACTATATTTGTTTTTTCTTT
The DNA here is from genome assembly GCA_015106735.1 of Paratilapia polleni. Lineage (NCBI taxonomy): Eukaryota > Metazoa > Chordata > Actinopteri > Cichliformes > Cichlidae > Paratilapia > Paratilapia polleni. Next base: position 10,305 of record VUQI01028073.1, read on the forward strand.
TCCTTTGAATTAGAAAAAGACTAATCATAATTTACAAGCCCTATATGGTCAGTGCTTATTTGTGACATTACATTTAAAAAGTAGCATCAAAAAAGATGGTGTATTCAAAGCACAGAAACGTACAAGGGAGAAAGACCCAGAAAGCTGCATGGGATTTTTGGTCTAACTGCTGTTAGAAACATTGGTTATCTCTGGCTCATGTAGTGGATCCTCTCTGTCTGATTGCTGATCTTTTTTTCAGAAATATTTAGAAGTCTTCC